>JAPJBO010002432.1:0-15831 GCA_030068145.1 Diplonema papillatum | reverse complement strand
AAACAAAGTTCGGGCGAAGCATAAGTTCGGGCGAAGCAAAGTTCGGGTGAGCAAAGTTCTGGTGAAGCAAAGTTCGGGCGAAGGTGAGCTAAGTTCGGGCGAAACAAAGTCCGGGCGAAGCTAAGTTCTGGGTGGCAGAAAGTTCGGACGTTCTGGTGAAGCTAAGATCGGGCGAAAAAAGTTCGGGCGAAGCTAAGTTCGGGTGAAGCAAAGTTCGGGCGAAGCTAAGTTCGGTGAAGCAAAGTTCGGGCGAAGCTAAGTTCGGGTGAAGCAAAGTGTCTGGTGAAGCTAAGTTCGGGCGAAACAAAGTTCGGGCGAAGCAAAGTTCGGGCGAAGGGTGAAGCTAGTTCGGGGCGAAACAAAGTCGGGCGAAGCTAAGTTCTGGGTGAAGCAAAGTTCGGACGTTCTGGTGAGCTAGATCGGGCGAAAAAGTTCGGCGAAGCTAAGTTCGGGTGAAGCAAAGTTCGGGCGAAGCTAAGTTCTGGTGAAGCAAAGTTCGGGCGAAGCTAAGTTCGGGTGAAGCAAAGTTCTGGTGAAGCTAAGTTCGGGCGAAACAAAGTTCGGGCGAAACAAAGTTCGGGCGAAGCAAAGTTCTGGGCGAAGCTAAGTTCGGATGAAGCAAAGTTCTGGTGAAGCAAAGTTCGGGGCGAAACAAGCTCTGGGGGAAGCAAAGTTCGGGCGAAGCAAAGTTCGGGCGAAGCTAAGTTCTGGTGAAGCAAAGTTCGGGCGAAGCAAAGTTCGGGTGGGTCAAGCTAAGTTCGGGCGAAACAAAGTGCGGGCGAAGCTAAGTTCTGGGGGAAGCAAAGTTCGGATGAAGCAAAGTTCTGGTGAAGCAAAGTTCGGGCGAAACAAAGTTCTGGGGGAAGCTAAGTTCGGGCGAAACAAAGTCCGGGCGAAGCTAAGTTCTGGGGGAAGCAAAGTTCGGGTGAAGCAAAGTTCTGGTGAAGCTAAGATCGGGCGAAACAAAGTTCGGGCGAAGCTAAGTTCGGGTGAAGCTAAGTTCGGGTGAAGCAAAGTTCTGGTGAAGCAAAGTGCGGGCGAAGCAAAGTTCGGGCGAAGTTCGGGTGAAGCAAAGTTCTGGTGAACATTGCATGTTCATAGGACCTCCAGTCTCGAAAAATTCTCAAAACTTCAAACCGAAAAAAACACTTCGCGCGGGGATCGAACCGCGGACCTGTGGGTCCGGAGACCGTCGCACTGTTGAAGTGGACCATACAGGCATGAAATCCGAAAAACGGAAAAAGCCAGCTCCGAACTATTATCTAGTTCAAAAACAATACACTTTTTAGTGTAGAGAAAAGTGGGGTTGGCTCGAATAGAGGCTATTCACATTGCATGTTCATAGGACCTCCAGTCTCGAAACATGTACTATCTTGGGTAACTCTAAGAGGTATGTACTATAATGGGTAACTCTAAGAAAGTGTGTACTATAATGGGAAATGACCCCTTCTACACGTGACGGTGGTGTGCGAGCTACCCCGTTTAAAAACCCGGCACAGACTTCACTGAGTTTGCTCGTCTTGCTTGCAAATTGTGCGGCGGCCATTGAGTGACCTTAGTTCACTGACCTACACCAGGAGAAGCAGCTTGCAAACTTTGTCAGCAAAGTGATTCAAAAAGTGTGACCGAAAATATTTGGGTCAAATTTTTTGGTCAAAAATTCGGGGTCCAATTTTTTTGGTCAACTTTTTTTCAGAGTTGAAGTGGCAGCGGTTACACTTGGCACATGGCTGCATGATGGCAGGAGAAATGGCTCCTGCCATGCGCCCTGGCGGCTCCAGTCTCTCTCTCAGCCTGCCAGCCTGCGGCAGGGAGGACAAGATCCAGTCACCAGCCGCCAGCTCCTGATTATTTTCAGACGACTGGCACTTTTTCTTTGCAGCTTCTACTGTAAGAGTAGCATCACTCAAATCTTGATTGGCCCGCTCCTCCTCTGGAGTCATTCGTGACGTCGCGCCCGTCGCTGGTTACTACTCGTGGTAAAACAGTGGCTCTGATTCTGAAGAGGTTTCGGCACAGAATTTGGAAGCGCTACAAGTAGAACGGGCTGGTCACTCGCGCATACCTGAATTATGCACGAATCTGTGTGCACAATACCTGTAGAAAACCGTTTACCCGTAATCTGCGGTGTCAGTGACCCAGTGCGCAGCCAGGATACCGAGCCGGGCCGCAGCAGCCAACCACAATGCTGGCACCTTGTTCGAGGAACGGATCCGACGGAAATCGGAATCGGAAATGGCGAACCCAAAAATGGCTGGGATTTTTTGGATGTATGGGTGGTGAGTTCGAATCCCGATTTTCGGGTCCGTCGAAAAATGACCCCAGACGGAATCGAACCGCCGTTATTGGATTTGGAATCCAAAGTGCTACCGCTACACCATGGGGCCCGACGCAAAAAAAAAAAAAAAAAATTTTTTTTTTGGAACGCGGGACACTGTACAAGCCATGTTGGTACAGCGGGGCTACCGGTATCCGGTTGCTTCCGGAGCGGGAGCCCAAAAAAATGCTTCTTCAGCACACAGTGAACGCCAGTCTCACTGCGACCTGGGCTGGCCTGCTAGCGAGCAGGTCCGACCAGGTAAAAAAACCCGCGATGCAGTGACACTACCCCCTGCAACAGGGTGGACCGCTTCGTCCGGTCGCGCCCCGCCAGATGAAATGACTATTCTTGCCACCCCTTGGGCTACCTGAAAGCTCAATTGGTGGAAGAAGTCCTGGCAGGCGGCCGAAGCGGTCCGGTCTTCACGGAGGGCGCTTTTGCGGGCTATTTGCCGCAACTCCGTGAGTGCTCCAGGACACCACGCTCCGAAGGTGTCCACGACTAGGGACGCTAGAAAGGTGTCGTCCTCGTCGAGAAGCATGGCGTGCGGCAGGACGTAGGGGGTCACCAGGGACGACAGGCAAGCCTCGCCGTCAAAGGTGGCCGCGATGTGCGCGATCGCCGCTGTGTCTGCACAGGAGTGCAGGCCCAGGCCGCCCAGCCTGACGGGAAGGGAAGCCAGGGCCCAGGCGGATGCGTCCGTCTCGATGCCCGTGATCGTCGCCAGGCAAGACTGCGTGGCTAGATCGATGCCAGCGAAGTCGAAGACGGCCCCCACTGCGCGCATGAGGTGAACGACGCTGACGAAGCCGGCGCAGAACTTCAGCAGTGTCAACGCCACATGCGCATCCGGGAGGGAGGCGATCATCCGCATCTTCCTCTCGGCGCCTTTGGCCGCTTCTTCGACGAAGACGCGCATCTTCTCGGGGGACCCGCAGGGGACGCCAAGGTGCTGAATCTCGTCCGGCATGAGCCTCTTTCCACGGCTCAGGGCTGGTTAGCCACAACTTGCCACAATGTGGCCCATTGGGCCACAACTTTAGCCACAATGTTGTGGCTAAATTGTGGCTAAATGTGCAATTTTTTTGATCGAAAAAAAGACCACCCAAAACACGCTAAACACCGTTTTTCGGGTAGATTTTCGTGTTTTTTGGATGGTTTTGGGTATTCTGGGCCTCATACCCCCCCAACAGACCTCGAGTTCGCCTTTCGTGGATTCGAGTGGTTTTTGCCAACTTGCAGCCAAGTGCTGCCAGTTTCTGGGGTGACTCAGCCAGAATTCGCTATTATTTTGCGAAATCCGCGGCGTGTGGGGGTTTTCCCGGTTGGTACTGGACCCTTTCGACAATTTCAGGTGGATTCTGTGCGAATAAACGGGGGAAATGCTTGCCAGGCTCCCCGGTCCCGTGCGCTGCGCAACACGGGATGGGTATCTTCGTGTCACGTGCACGTTCCAAACATGGTTCATGCTACCGCGGTCCCGGTTTATTGCCACTGCCACTCCCAACAGCTCGAGAGTCGACTGGGACTCACCTTTCCTCTCAGCAGTCCTGATTCAGGCTGCGAAAGCTTGACATCCTTCAATTCATGCCACTGACATTCTGAATTGAAGTTGTTCCAGCCGCGGACCTGCATGCAACGACGTTCACTCAATGAGTGACTCATCCACTCATCCGCTTTTTCGTTCTTCTTCGTCACGGCTTAGTTCAGTGCGAATCGCACCGAGCCTGGTCACCAGGTTGGTGCTGCTCGGAGCCGCACCCGAGGGAGATGCAGAACAGGTTGTATCACAACCGGTGCGCATCAGCTCTGCATCGCCGTGCACTGCACGGTGTAGCACTGCCCAGGCGCGGCGAGACCAGTGACCGTCATCCTGCTTGGCAGGCAGCACCGCTGCGCAGTGTACTCTTCCGTACTCTGCACCGTGCAAGCGCCAGTCATGTGCTTACCAGACTCTCGGTTTCGCGTTCTCATCATGGCATCAAATTTGACGGTGAAATCAGCCCCCAGCCTGAGTCCAGGATAGGTTGCTTGCAATGCAACAGTTGCAACAAGTAATCGATGAACGGAAACTTTTTACAGTAGCAAGGAACCGACAGCAAACTGGTGCACGGGTCGGTGCAAATCCTGTGCAACGGGTTTGCGGACATGATCGTGTCGCATTCGTAGTGAACTGTTGAAGTCATTATCCGCGATGACAGCCTACCCCGGGACTTGGACCGAGTCCTGCTGTCGAAAATACCACAGTGTTCAAAATCGCCGGCGATTGAATCGGTCTGGACAGCAGGCTGGTCGCCACACGGTTGCCACGTTTCTTTTTTTGAAGTGTACGGAGCCTGGGCCTTAGCCTTTTGAGAGGGAAACATGGGAACATGAATGTACCTGGCCATCCTTTAGCTCCGTTAGGTCGGGAGAGGAACGGTTTCCGGTGTGCCTTGTTGTCGGCTCCGGTTAGAAGTCCGGTTGGGGAGCTTCGTCACGTGTGGCCACCGTGTGGAACGAGGAGCCTGGCAAGGATTTCCCCCGTTTATTCGCACAGAATCCACCTGAAATTGTCGAAAGGGTCCAGTACCATCCGGGAAAACCCCCACAAGCCGCGGATTTCGCAAAATAATAGCGAATTCTGGCTGAGTCACCCCAGAAATTGGCAGCACTTGGCTGCAAGTTGGCAAAAACCACTCGAATCCACGAGAAGCGAACTCGAGGTCTGTTGGGGGGGTATGAGGCCCAGAATCCCAAAACCATCCAAAAAACACGAAAATCCACACAAAAAACGGTGTTTAGCGTGTTTTGGGTGGTCTTTTTTTCGATCAAAATTTTTGCACATTTAGCCACAATTTAGCCACAACATTGTGGCTAAAGTTGTGGCTAAATGGGCCACAATGTGGCAAGTTGTGGCTAACCAGCCCTGCACGGCTTTGGGATCGTCGCGTTGTCCCACGACGCGTTGATTACCTTCAGTAGTGCCTGGAGGGTGCCCTTCTCCATCGCTTTGTAAACTTGGGGGCAGAGGCCTTCCGGGTCGGTTGATGCCTTCGCTTTGAGCTTCTCGACTGCTCTCTCTATTTCGGCTAGAGTGATCGGGCCTTCGGCTTCGTTGTTCGCGGTTTCCTGGCGTTTTCCGGATGGTGTCGCAGGCTCCGTCGTCGGTGTTGAACCCGTCTTCTTCTTGCAGACTTCGGTGTTATGCTGGGTTTTATTTGTGGTTTCCTGGCGTTCATCGGACGGTGTCGCCGGCTGTGTTGTCGGTGTTGGTCCCGTCTTCTTCTTGCAGACGTTGGCGTAATATTTGGCGAGGAGGGTTGCCTTCTCGGCCGGGTCGGTGGTGGTCCGCTCTCCTGACCGGAGGGGAGGGAGTGTGCTACTCGTCTTCTTCCCGTCGATTTCGCGGACCGTCCGGAACAGTAGCCCTAGGTCTGTTCCGCGGTTCACTTTGTCGACGATTCCGCCCCAGTAGATCGTCTTGGCGTGTAGCGCCGCTTCCGCGAATCTCGCCCTCGCTTCTTCGTACGCGGTCTTTGCGTGCTCCGTTTTCTGCTGCTGGAACGACCGGAATGCGGCGTCTTTGCTCCGAGACAGAGGTGTCAATGTCTTGTCCCACCACGGCCTCGGGGGCAGCTTCCCAGTTGACTTGGGGATGTGCTCGCGGATCGCGTCTCGGATGTGGCCTGTTAACGTGGCCGCTAGCTCGTGGGGGTCGGTTGTTTCGTCCTCCGGGGATGCGGCACACGTGTTTTCGAGATGTTCTGTGAACTTCTTCCAGTCTGCTCGACCCCAGGCGATTCCGGCTCTTGGTGTTTCCTTTCTGTGCCTGTATCCGCGTGGGATGTCGAACATGAGAGTTCGATGGTCAGCGCCCCATGCTTCCTCCGTTCTCCAGTTCAGGATGGTGTGTGGGAGGCCAGCTGCGATCGTTACGTCGGGGGAGGTGTTTGATGCGTCCCGCGTCGGCGTCGTCGGTTCGTTCCACACGGTTGCCGCGTTGCTGGAGAGCCATGCGTGGAGCTTCGTGCCTGCTTGGTTTGCGACCCTGCTGGGGCACCATGATGGGTGGCGTGTGTTGAGGTCCCCGCATATGATGGTTCTCTCATTCATGGCTAGCGGATCCATCTTCAGGTCTTTCCCGTCTTCCGGCGGGCGGTACACGTTGTAGATGCGGACGCTTGGGAGGCCTACGCGGTCTATTTCGATACCTAAGCACTCCATGAGTGTGTCTTCGCCAAAGTCCAGTTCCGGAAGTATTCGGCTGATCAACGAGCTCCGTACCAGGATGACGAGTCCTCCACCCCTCTTCCCCGAATTTTTCCTGTCGCGCCGGTAGGCGACGTATCCGGCGACGTTCGGTGTGGGCTTCGTGCTCGTCAGCCATGTTTCCTGTAGGAGTACTATGTCGGGTGCGTGGGCTCGAATGCCTCTCGTCACTTCTTCGATTGAATACGGCCCTTGCTTCGCCCACCACGACCTGATGTTGCTCGACGCGATTTTGATCAGTGCGTCGAAGATGGCCGGCGGTCTAGGCTCAGTTTGTTTGGGGGCGGGGAGGTTGCGACGCCTTTGGCCCCTCCGGGCGCCGCGACGGGGAGTTTCGTCCGTCCCCCGGCTGGGCTTCGGTCCCCTGCGGCTCGTCCCCGGCCATTAGATCGGTTGACTCTTGGCTGATGATTGGAACGTGAGTCGGGGTGGCTGGGTCCCGTATTATCGGCAAGGGTGTCGGGGGGCTCGCCGGTGCGGGAAGACTGTTCCGCCGCCGCGTCCTCTTCTCTGCAGACTCCCGCTTCTGGAGAATCGCCTGGGTGGAGTGGGCTTTTGCCCTCTCGTCGACTCGCGTCGTCGTTGGCAGCGCCTTCCTCGGTACCCCCTCCAGCACCTTGTCTTCTCGTCTGCGCTCCCGATCCCGCATTGCGATACAGAACATAGCCCTTTCCGCTTAAAATGAATGAATGAATGAAAAACAAGCACCGTCCATCCGCTGCTCAGAAGAGCCGCGTCTGGAACAGGTCAGGCGTTACTAGCCTATTTGCGCCAAGAGACACGCGCACGAGTGACAGGTCCACAGGTTAGGGGTTAGGAGGGAGCGGTTGATAAAATTGTGACGAAAAAGAGTTTCGTTGGCTCGGCTTGTCCTCGAGGACCGTCGTGGGTGCGTTTGGCCCTGACCGGAGTCTGGGCTGTTGACGGCTTTGTCGCTCGGGTTCTGCCTGCGCTACGACTTGCTCCGTGGTTTCGAGCGGCACTGCGCTTTGCTCGTCGTGCTTTTGCTCGTGCTGAACTCGTTGCCGTGTTGGCGTTCAATACGCGACGAACCTTTGCAACGACGCGCTGAGTGCCCTCACCGAGCTGTTCCAGCTGCGAGCTGGGGAAGGGACGAGGGGGGATACGGGTTGTCTTGTGATAAAGTTGTGACGAAAAAGAGGTGTTTCGTTAGCTTGGCATGCCCTCGAGGACCGTCGTGGGTGTGTTTGGCCCTGACCGGAGTCTGGGCTGTGGACGGCTTTGTCTCTCGGGTTCTGCCTGCGCTACGACTTGCTCCGTGGTTTCGAGCGGCACTGCGCTTTGCTCGTCGTGCTTTTGCTCGTGCTGAACTCGTTGCCGTGTTGGCGTTCAATTCGCGACGAACCTTTGCAACGACGCGCTGAGTGTCCTCACCGAGCTGTTCCGGCTGCGAGCTGGGGTAGGGACGAGGGGGGGGTTACCGATTGATGTTGTTTGTTGGGACTCGTTGACGGAGGAGTCCGGGTGGGGATGGACAACAATAAAGTGCTGGCACCGACTACTCCCCTTTAGGGCCTTCCAGCCGGGTTCCGAGTGGTGCTACTGGAGCGCAGCAGACTGAACTGTACGATCTCGACAAGAGTCTTGTGAAATAAGACGAGTGCACGTTTGTACCAATTAAGAAAATAAGACGAGTGCACATTTCGCTCAGCGGTTAGCCTGCGTCCTCTTCTGGCGATGCGTACGAAGCGCGCGCTGGACGCGGAGCCTCAGTCGGGCTGCGCGGGGCGGTGCGGCGTCGTCCGGCGTCGACGGCGACGTGCTGCGAACTGCGAGAGCACCGTGGCAGGTGACGGGTTCAGGATGGCCGGCGCGAGAGTACCCAGGCCCCGGCGATCCCCTGCCTCGGACTGCAGCCGCTGCGTGGACGGGTGACGTTGCCTCACATGATGGGCACGAGCCCGTACTCGTGGTTCGGGGGGGCTTCGTCATTGTCAGACTCCACAAGGACTTGGAAGGGTGGGAGGGCGCCAGCTCTCTGGAGGTAGAACAGGGCGTGCTCGGGATGGACGAACAGGTAGTACCAGAGGGAATCGATCGGACCGCCTGGGTCCTTTTTGATCCGCCTCGTGATATCATGTCGCATCGCCGCCCTCAAGGGTGCCGTTATTAGGTCACGGCAGTGTACGAACAAGTGCAGCAGGGGGCTGGTAGAGCGGACCCCGCAGACCGGACACGGGAGGAAATGGGACTGCAACTCGGCCTCGCTGAAGGAGCGCCAGTCCGTGGCGTACAGCGTCATGATCAGGCGGTGGTGCCCGGTCCTCAGCTGGCGCACTTCGCGTTCAGCCCTCGGCGTGAGATGACGGCGTCGGGGGATCGGCCGGCCATGAACAATCCGGGCAAACGGCGAGAGGTTCCCGTGGCCGTCCGCGCGCTCGAATGCTTCCTTGGCACCTGCCTCGCTGCTGTTCAGCCGCAGATACGTCCGATAGCGGCAGACTGCACCAGCGACGGTTAGGGGGAAGGGCTCGGGGTGATCCGAGGAAGAGGCTCCGGCGGCCCGTCGGTACCCGAGAGCTGCAGCTTTGGCCAGCACGTCCGCCGCGTCGTTGCCTTCCAGCCCGCAGTGCCCGTACACGAAGTGCAAGGTGACGTCGTATCCCCTCGCCTCCATTTCCGACAGGATTGTCCAGCACTCTATCGCCAGTGGTTCGACTTGTGAATGGGGGCCGGCGCTGAGAGTTTTTAGAAACGACTGGGAGTCGCTCAGGACGAGGATGTGGAGTGGGCGGGACGTCGGGGCGAGATGTTGTCGGAGAAACACAAGGGCCGAGTAAAGGGCGACCTGTTCCGCGCGGTAGCTGTGGACGTGCTTGCCTACCGGGCATGATCGGGAAGTCGTGTGCCGATTTCCGGTGGCTGTCTTCAAGTCCAGCGACGTCGCGCAGGCTGGGCGTGATCGACGGTTCGAACTCGAAGTACAAACCGGCACCGCCCCACGCTGTTTTGTCCGCATAGCGTTTCAACCAAGGGCGATGTCGCTCGTCCCACCTGTCGGCTATCGAGGGCGGCGGCTGGGGCGGGGGGGCACCGTCGAGCACCGAGCCGTCTATCCACGCTGAGCAGTCCGGCGGCTCGAGCCGGTTCAGCCGGCTTTCGACAATGCGCCTCTTCTCAGCAGCCGAATCGCCCTTCTTCCCCGGCAGGGTGGCGACGATCGTCACTTTGGGACTCGGCGTCCACGGGGCAAACGGGTTGAATACGAATGCCTCTCGTTTGCACTCAACCGTTCCGGCCTTCTCGCACAGGGCGTCGTAGCTGCGCCTCAGAGTCGTGTTCATGGCGAGGTCGTTCTGCCAGAGCGTGCTCCGGAGTCGCATCCTCTCACGCAGAGCGGCGACACGGAGATTCGCTATCGCTCGGAGCGGCAGAATCCCGGATTCCTGTTGCGCCGAAAAATCCGAGGTGTTCTTTCTGCACCCGAGGAGAATGACCTGGGCGCGCCGGTGCAGCCGCTCGAGCGTCGTGACCAGGGGGGATGTGGACCGAAGGAGGTATGGGCCGTAGACCGACAGGGCGTACGTATACGTCGGCAGGACGTACGTCAGATACAGCGTGCGCAGCGTACACGAGTTACATCCGAACGACTTTCCGGAAAGGTGACGCAGGAAGTTCATCTTCAAAGAAAACTTGTCGACGACGCGTTGCATGTGGGGGACGAACGTGAGCTCCGAGTCTATGACCAGGCCAAGGAGCTTGGTCTTGTCGACCCAGCGTAGGGCGTCGGCTACTCGGATGGTCACCAGGCGGTTTTTGGTGGCGTCCTTGTCGCCGCCATTTTTCTCGTCGACTGAGACGATCAGCTTGCCGTGGTGTTGGTGCCAGGGTGAGTGCTCGTCCGGTTCCAGGAACTTCCAGGTCGACCTAGACTTCAACGCTATCACGTAGTCGTCAGGGACCAGAACATCGACCGCTGTGGCGTTGAATCTCGTCGTGACAGGATAGGGCTCAGGGGCACCCGGATCCCGGAAGAGGACGCCCTCTGTCTTCAGTTTAGACAGGTGCATCTTGGCTTTGAACGTCCACTCCTCGACCACATCCACAACCTCCTGCGTGTACTTCTCAAGTTGAAAGTGGGACGGGGATGAGACGACGACGCCATCATCGTCGGCAAAGAGCGAGAAGTTGATCCAGGATCGACTCTCAGAATCAGCAACGATACGCTTGTTGAGAGCCTCAAGCGAGGTGCCGAGGTCGTCAATGTGGTACAGGAAGAGAACCGGCCCGAGGACGGTTCCCTGGGGTACGCCGTGCTTCAGGTGGAACTTTTCGCCGGTAGCACCATCGACTTTGAAAGCCGCCTTCCTGTTTCGCAAAAAGGACTCGAGCCACACAAGGAACTTAGGAGGGACACCCTTACTCTGCATTGCGTCGAGCAGGAGTGCGTGGTCGACGGTGTCGAAGGCGTTTGCCAGATCGAACGAGAGAAGGCAGACACGTCGGAAGGTCGGTCCGGCGCAGTCAATCGTTGTCACGATGGAGTAGAGCTGCTCCTCGGTTCCGCGTTGTCTACGGAAGCCGCCCTGCCGAGTACAGAAAGGTAGGACCTGCGTTACACTGTCGTTCTCCGTCAGAAAGACCAGCCGGTTCTTGACAATCACCTCCATCAGCTTAGAGGTAACGCTCGTCAGAGAGATCGGGCGGTAACCCTCGGGTAGGGAGTGGTCCCTGCCTGGCTTCGCGGCGGGAATGACATGGGCATCACGCCAGGAGTCCGGGACGAACCCCTCATCCCAAGAAATGTTGAGGAGCTCGAGGACCAGACGCTTGGCTCCTCCGTCCAGCCTCGACAGGAACTCAGAACAGATGCCGTCCGGGTCAAGGGACGTCTTCGGGTCGAGGTCCTTCAGGGCACGATCGAGCTCATCCTCGGATATAGGCCCGCAGCCAATGTCGTCGTCGGATGGGCGCTTTTTCGGGGCCCATCGGTGGGAGGGGACTGCGCTAGCGCCCCCACATACGGCCTCGAGGTGCCGACCGAAGAGCTCGGCTTTGCCTTTGGCGTCGACACAGAAAGCCTTGCCGTTCCACAGCGGGGGAATGGATTGGTGCTGCCCTCCCCTGCCGTCTAGCATCCGCACCTGGCGGAAAAGGAGAGCTACACCAGTGCATCGGTTGATCCGGACGGCAATCTTATCCCAGTGGCTGGTCTTAGCCCGCGTGGCAGCCTCGCTGAATTGGGACAACTTTTCGAGATGTGCGCAGATCTTGTCCGGAGAGTCGGGTTCTGCCTGCAACTCAGCAAACGCGGTGGCTTTTTCGCGTTCCAGGATAGTGAGCTCCGGGGTCCACCAGGCTTTGTACGCGCGGCGACCCTGGGTGTGTTTAGGCACAAAATCGTGAATGGCCCGGCGGAAACAGGAAGCGATGCGTTTGGCGAACTGGGTGTTGGTCGCCGGTCTGTTGGCGAGAAGGGCTGCGCTCTCAGCCTCTAACCGGATCATCATCTCTTCCCAGTCTGCTCGTTTCCAGGAAAACCATTTGGGCCGAGGGGCACGAGGCTGCCTGTACCCCCTCGGAACTTCGAAGGCGATCGGATAATGATCGGACTTCCATGAGTCTAGTCTCCTCCAGTTCAGGACGAGACCGGGAGTGCGGGAAGTGATGACTACATCGGGGGAAGAGTCCCGAATACCCGGCCTCGGCAGCATCGTGTGCACCGCGGGGTTGTTGCAAAGCATCGCCGACACTTCGACAAGCCAGTCCTTCAAGTTGCGTCCGCCCGCGTTGATAGCCCCGTGGGACCAGTCCGGGTGGTGGGTGTTGAGGTCCCCGGCAATGATGACGGTGTCGTCCATTGGAAAGGGCTCCATGTCGAGGTTTGTGTGGGAGGATTTCGGCGGTGGGTGGTACACGTTGTAGACCTTCAGCGACGGGAGACCGCAAAAATTCAATTTCAATTTCAATTTCAATTTCAACATTTGGAAACCGCACCCGGGTTAGGCTTGGGGATACGGTGCTAAGGTTCCTTGCGCCTTCTCTTCATCCTTGGGACGTTTGTTTGTTTTCTGTTTCCTTTCGTTCGTTCTTGGTATGGTTGTGGGGGGGTTCAGTGGGATTGTTTCTTGCCCGCCCTCCCCTTGTTTCTTGCCGCTGTTTTGGTAATGATGTCCTGGCGTGCCAGGCTTTACCAGTCGCGGTCGGTGTGTTTCCGGCGATTGTCGCGCTGTCAGTTGCCTGTGATAGTAATTTGTCAAGGGTTTGCTTTGGTTCGCTGCTGATATGCTGCTTGGCTCTGCGTGTTGTGTGCAGTGATGGTTGTTTTTCCTTGGTTTTGTTGTGGCTTCGTCCTTCGCTCGCCCTCCCTTTCCGGTGCGGTGTTCTGACGTCTTTTGGTAACCCTGGCGTGCCAGGTTTGCCTGTTGAGTCGGTCTTCCGTGTCGGTCGGGGGGGGTTTGCTTTCGCTTCGGGACTTTCCTGTTGTTGTCGGGCGCGTGGCGCTGTTTCGCTGCCGCTGCCCGTCCTGCTGCCTTCGCTCTTGTGGGTTGTTGTTGAGCGTGGTGCGTGTAGCACTGAAACGGGGGGTTAATACGTTGTCTGTTGTTTTGGCAGGACTCGGCTTCTCTTGCGTGCTTGGGGGGGGGGCGTTGTTATTGGTTCTGGTTTTGTGGGACAAGGTAAGGGAAAGGTATTTCTTTTTCGGCAGTTGGTGGGGGGTATTTTTTGGACTTGTTGTGCGGCTCTCCCTTCCGGGCGGTGTTCTGACTTCTGTTGGTAAACCCTGGCGTGCCAGGGTTTGCCTGTTGAGTCGGTCCTCCGCTTCGGTCGGGGGGGGCTGGTTTGGTGGCGCTATGCGTGTCGTCTGTCTACCTCTCGCTGTGACTTTTGTTTGCGGGGGCTGGGCGCTTCGCCTGCCTCTACTTTGTTCTTCCTTCCGGGGCCTTTGAGCTTGCTGCTTGTCTCTGTTTCGCTTTGCGGCGCTGTTGCGTGGTGCGGTCCGTTGGGCGCTTCGCCTGCCTCTACTTTGTTCTTCCTTCCGGGGCCTTTGAGCTTGCTGCTTGTCTCTGTTTCGCTTTGCGGCGCTGTTGCGTGGTGCGGTCCGTTGGCCTGGTCGCTTCCGGCAGCGTCAGAAACACCGGGCTGGTGTTTCCGACGCTGTTCTATCCCGTGCTCATTGTCCGCTCTCGGCCCGGAGGGTTGTCTTTTTTTTGTTTTGGTTGCTAATGCACTGTTCTTGTGTTGCAGCTACCTGTCTGCCTCAGTGACCGCTCCAGTGCTCACTCTGCGTGGTGCGGTCCGTTGGCCAGGTCGTCTCCGGCAGTCGGAAACACCGGGCTGGTGTTTCTGACGCTGTTCTATCCCGTGCTCATTGACCGCTCTCGGCCCGGAGGGTTGTCTTTTTTTGTTTTGGTTGCTAATGCACTGTTCTTCGCTCGCATTTTTTTTTTTTTTGGAGCGCGGGACACTGTACTTGCCATGTTGGTACAGCGGGGCTGCCGGTATCCGGTTGCTTCCGGAGCGGTAGTCCAAAGAAATGCTTCTTCAGCACACTGTGAACGCCTGTCTCACAGCGACACGGGACTGGCCTGCGCGTGACTGCTAACAGGTCCGACCCGGTAAAAAAACCCGCGATGCAGTGACTCTACCCCCTGCATCAGGGTGGATCCGCTTCGTCCGGTCGCGCCCCACCAGATGCAATGACGATCCTTGCCACCCCTCGGGCTATAGAAAAGCTCAAGCGGTGGAAGAGGTCCTGGCAGGCGGCCGAAACGGTCCGGTCTTCACGGAGGGCGTTGGCGCGGGCAATGTGCCGCAGCTCCGTGATTGCTCCTGGGCACCAGGCCCCGAACGTGTCTACAACTAGCGGCACCGCCTTCCATTCCCGCGGGTCTGGCTCATTGGCGATGATTGCGTTGTAGACACGCTCCTTGACGGCTACAGCGTACGCGGCTGCTGCGCCCCCTGGCTCTGCCGCCGCCCGGGCTGCGTAGTGCGGCTGCGAGAGTTGTAGGGGGTACGTGACAGCGACGTCAAGTAGGACGGTGGTGCCATCCCGGACGTAGCTGATGTCCGGGCGCTTGCGCCGCGCGTTAGCGAACACGGCTCGCTCGATGGAAGGACCGAGCAGTCCTCGTCGAGCGAAGTCGGCGACGATGTCGCGCAGCGCGTTGTGAAGGCGCGTTCGGCGGCCGCTGCCGAAACACGTCTGGGCGTGCGATCCGTTGACGTCGGTCGCACCGTGTCCGCAAAGGCGGCACTCCCCCGGCGCGGCCGCAATTGGAAGCCCCAACCGAAGCCGGACTGCCACCGCCAGCTCGGCCGGAGACAACCACATTGCGGTATCCGCCTCAGGGTTGCCGTACAACCACGCCGAAGCGTGCTTGCCGGAGCCGCTTTGGATCCGCGCCCGGATCCGGTCTTGAGCCCGGGTCAGGGCCTGACCCTGCAGTTGGCCGGAGTGGCCGAGCTCCTCCGTCAGCGACTCGAGAAGGTTCTTCCTCTTCTCGGTGGCCAAGGCGGACGACCATGCCTTCTGTCCTCGCCCCTCGTACTCGGCTCGTGCCTGCATGACGTCCTGGATCTTCTCCAGGACGGATTCATAGGTTGCAAGGCGCGGGTCGACGAGGGACGCTTGGACGGTGTCGTCCTGCTGCCACGTGAGGTGTGGCAGCAGGGCCGGGGCCACGAGGGCGGGGAGATGCGGCCCCCCGTCCAGCGCCGCGGCGATGTGGGCAATCCCGCTCACGTCCGCACAGCTGTGGAGGCCGAGGCCGCCCATCCTGACGGGGAGTGACGCCTGTGTCCACGACGCGTCATCGGTTTCGATCCCGGTGATCGTCGCGAGACAGGACTGGGTGACGCGGTCGATGCCCGCGTAGTCGAAGACGGGCCCTGTCGCGCGCATGAGGTGCACCACTCCAACGAAGCCGGCACAGAACTTCGTCAGCGTGAGCGCCACGTGCGCGTCAGGTAGGGACGCGATCACCCTCAGCTTCCTCTCGGCGCCCTGTGCCACCCGCTCAACGAACGCGCGGATCTTCTCCGGCGATCCGCACGGCACACCCAGGTGCTCGATCTCATCGAGGGAGCACGTCTCGATGCCGTCTAGGCCCGCCGGTACCTCGGCGCCCGGGGCAATCGCCAGTCTGCACTTGCCCCTATTGAGGCTCAGACCGACTGCTGCGGCTCGCCGCTCGAACTCGCACAGCCATCGCGCGATCGAGTCGAGTTCCCCGCCCGTTACCCCGTCGTCGAGGTAGAACGTCAGGAGCTCGAGGCTGGCCCGGCTCAGCGCT
>JAPJBO010002431.1:0-15846 GCA_030068145.1 Diplonema papillatum | reverse complement strand
TCGTCGCCACGGCGTCGGGTAGCTCGATGAAGTCAGCGAACGACGTCTGCGCCGGCTGCGCGCACAGCGAGCAGTCGAACGACGAGCAGAGCGACGCTGCGCCGTTCGCCTCGTACCCTTCGCACATGCGCTCCTGGAACATGACGCGGCCGTTCTCGATCTCAGTGCGGGCCTCACCCAAGTACGAATTGCCACCACTCGTGTCGCACTGCAGCGTTTCTCTGACAGCAAGGTACGGCTGGTGAAAGAGCTGTGTGGGCAAGTGGTTGGTGCTGAGACGGGTGGTTTAGCCTGAATCGTATGTTGTCGAGCGTCGTAAACCGGTAATCGAGTTTAGTGTAGTTTGGGTTAAAATGCAAATAATCTGTGGCTGATCTGCATCGCCGGCGTCGCGGTTACCACGTGTAAGGTTTTCGCCTCTTCAATTCCGCTACCTGCGGCTCACTGCTACAACACGCGGGCATTCGCTTTGACAGCACGAGCCCGATTCGGGTCGTTCTTGACCATACTTATGTGTTGAGGGTCGGTTTCGTGTACTGCGCCCTGTACCGAGCTTTCTTTTGTGGATAAGCGGGTCTGCGACACCGGCGGGTAAGTGGTGACGCCATTTTTTAGAGTTATAGTTCGCTTGAGAATCCGGGATTTTAGAGTCTCCGGGTGACCTTCGTCGAATGGGTTCTTTTAAAGCTAATACGTACTGGGTGGGTTTGGGGGGGGCATGCATGGCTTCTTTCGTGTACACTTTACTTGCTCGCTTAGGCGAGTCAGGTTCGAAACAATTTGTGACCGACACCAAGTTCTCGCCAGGATAGGTGAGTGCTCTTGGGCTTCCCACGTCTTACAAGTTGAGCTAGGAGTTGCCCTGTAAACCGTACCGGTCCATTGTTCGCGCCATGGCTCTAAGTAGAGAAGAGTGTAGGATAGCTCAGAGAGGTTGGCGGGTAGAAACGAACGTTGCGCTTTTCGAAGTGCGTGACGTCGTCGCTCTCGGTAGTGAAAAAAGAATAGAAGATAAGTAGTTGCACTGTTCGTTTCTCCCCACAGTTAGGGCACTCTGGGCACCCTGGGTACCCATGGTGTATCTAGTTTTTCAGAGTTAAAGTTCGCTTGAAATTCCGGGAGTTTAGGGTCTCCGTGTGACCGTTCATGAATGGGTTCTCTTAGAGCAAGAAAGGGCTATGTGGTTACGGGTTGTACATTTAGTGCACGCTTTCGTTATGGGTTATGGCTAGCCATGTCCGGGACTGTTTGTGACCGACACCAAGTACATTCCTTCGTGGAGTGTAGTCTTGGGCCCCTTTCGTCCGTCGGTTTCTTAGAGGTAGCGCGTCGCTTTGCTGTGTGTTTCTTTTTGCACCAGGGCTCATGATGGCGTAGACTTGTGAAAAGTGGTTTCCCCACTGTTCGTCCGTCGGTTTCTTAGAGGTAGCGCGTCGCTTTGCTTTGTGTTTCTTTTTGCACCAGGGCTCATGATGGCGTAGACTTGTGAAAAGTGGTTTCCCCACTGTTCGTCCGTCACTGTTGCAAAATGGGCATCTGTCTCGTTTCTTCGCGGGACCTTGCAGTGTGTATTCTAGTTGAACCGTTGGTGGTCTTTCTTTGCAGAGCCGTTGGTGCACGCGCAGTCCCTGCTTTCCTTTAAAAAGATGTCCGGCTGCCGTTGTTCGTGCGTGGCAGTAGGGGCATTGCAAGTCGTCGTCGCTGCTAGATTCTGGTTCCGTGGCAGAGGTGGTGCTTTGCGGGGTGTTTATACTTGTAGGTGTGGTGGCTCTGCTGTTGTCGGCGGCGGTGTGCTCGTCGAGCTGCGTTCCAGTTTGAGTGGCGGATAATTCGTCTCCTCGTATGGCGTCTAAGAGGTCCTGGGTTAAACCCGCGTCTGCAGACATGGTTATCGGCGAGGTGGGTGTAGTTTTGTGGTCGTTGAATGGTAAGAAGACTGGTGGGGGGACCTCCATTACTTGGACGTCTTGAGGCTGGTAGACTCAGAGGAAAATCTCGTTGCTGGAGTAGGTCGGGGCCGGTGTGTGGTGCGTCCGAACACCGTCGAAACATGACCATCGTTGGCCTACTCGTTGAGGGCGTGGATGACGTAGTGGCCTGCATTGTTGTGGCCGGAGTGTACGGCTATTGCTCTTCGATTCAGGGGGGCGCTACGTCCTGGGAGTGTGATGGTGTGGTCTGCGTGTATGGCGGTGCGGTTTGTTGTGCCGTTTTTGCGTGCCCTTTGAAGTTGGATAAGCAGCATTGTGTTGATGTTGTTGGTAGCAAGGTCTTGTCAAAGTGGTGTTCGTGTGTTTGCAAGCTTCACATTTGTAGTCGACGGCTAAGCGGGGTGTGCTCCAGAGGTTCAGACATCTCTGTATCCAATTGCCGCCTGGTGGAAGGTACGTCATGTCTTGGGTTTCCGGTGAGTTGGACTTGGAGTGGCTGCATTGTTTGCAGGTTGTTAGTTGTAATGTTGTGCTGGAGGCCGTCTTGCCGATTCTGTTGACAAGCTTGGTGCGCTGCGTTTTCGTTCAGTAGGGCTGTAGTGATTGCACGAAGATCACACTGCTGCCCGTCCCCGAAGGGGCCGTCGATGCTGGCGAAAACATGCAGGAGTGTCGCTTGCGTCCGTCTTCCTGTTTTTGCCAACAGACTTTGGAGCATCTGGACGCTGCTTTGAGCAATTCGAAGGACATAAACACAATCTTAACACGGGTATCGAGTTATGACCAGCGGGGGCGGAATTGTTTCTTGGGTTTGAAGAGGGGGGTAAATCTTAGTTTAATGTTTAGGCTCTCATGCATGGTTGATGCTAGCATCAAGTCTTCTTCGAGGAAGATGCCTGGGGGGAAGGGGCCTGGAAGCAGGACTTACGCTCCTCGTGTGGAACGAGTGGATTTCCACACGTGAATTTTTTGGATTTTTTTTCCCCCACGTGTGTGGACACAGTTACCACATGTGGATTTTGAGAGATTTGAGAGAGAGAGACGAGTTAGAGTGCAGGGACCTTTTGATATATATTTTTCCCCCACATGTGCTTATCCCAGGTTCAGGAGTCTAGGCCCACCAGTCGCCAAGGCCGCACAGCCAAGTCGCGCCGCACAGCCAAGTCGCGCCGCCAAGCCCAGTCGCGACGCTATTTTGTTTTGCCCGTCGCCCGTAGGGGGAAAGGACCTTTGGCAGCCCGTTTTCTCCTTCAGAATACGCTAGAATAGACACCAAGCCCGTTTTCTCTGGCGAGTTGTAATGCAGGGGGGGGTCCGGGGGGCACCGCCCCCCGGGAGACGGTACGGTACATTGAGCCTCAGAATCTGATGTCCTAGGCCTTCTGCAGCCAGCTTTCTCCTTCAGAAGACACCTAGCCTGCCCCTGCCAACCCAGAATACAGACACCAAAACGCTGCCCAACCCAATCCGAGGTAGTGTAAATCAACCCAACCTCCAACCCGATTTCCATTTTTTTTTTTGGGTGAGTTACCTCACCCAACCGTTGCAGTTCATAACCCCCTGACCCAGGGGATATTCTGATCCCCGAAATTCTGGAAAATCATGGTTAAAAAGTCTGTAGCGTGGCCGGAAAGATTTTTTTCCCACGTTGAGCGAGCTTTTTTGAATGGCCTCTAAGCCCGATATGCGACCTTCGTGGACGTGTTGCTGCTTCGTAACTTTGTCGTAGACCCCACTTGTGGGTCTTGCGGGTCCTCTAGCCTCCGTGTCACGGGTCTTGCAAGCACAAAAAGTTTTCACCAGAAACTCCTGTGGTTAAAAAAATCTTTTTTAACCGGCCTGTTTTGGATACTTTTGTGCGGTCGACGATACTTTTTTTTTTTTTGGTGAAGAAATCATTTTTTAACCCATGCAGGATAATCCCTGTAAGCACCTGCTTTGTAGGAAATGTCTTGTAAGTCAGGTAATGCTTGAGGAGACTGCCAGTTGCGATAGATCAAAGGAGGTAAATGTGCTGTAGCCCACACGAAACACAGGTAAATCTGGGTTTAGTGGCGGGCGTAAGCGTTCAACAAAAAAGACCCACTTTGTAGTTGTATTGTTTTCTCCCCCTCTAGCCTCCTTCGAAATGAGCACAAGGCAGTCCCTCGAGTATTTCCCCCTCGAACCTTAAGCGCTCACATGTGGACCACACGTATTGTCTCTGAGACCGAAAACGGAGCGTAAGCCCTGCCTGGAAGTGCGACTTTGAAAAACGACCCCATTGCGACACAGATTGACCCCCCTAACCCCCCCGCACCTATCTTTCCTGGAAACGCTGTGTTTTGCGTTTTTCCGACAACTTTTACTCCTTTTCCCCGGCCGACCCCGTTTTGCAGTCGCTGCAGTGGTTCGCTGCTTTGTCTGTACGTGAGCCGGTCCATCCCCTCTTGATAGACCGTGATCGACCGAAGAATACAGCACCGGGCAATTCGATGCAGCTCTTGGGACTAGGGATGGAGCTGATAGACCGTGGTGGACCGTGATTCACTGTGATAAACAGCGGCAGGTAGGTTCAAGAGATAGTGCCGAAGGAAGTTAGTGAAAACGCAGCTCGAGTCCACACAGAGGGGAACTTGTAGTCCCACCTGTCGGCATTCGGCAGCGGCGAAGACATAGAAAACCTTTTACCCTGTAAGGCTGTGTGTGAAGTTTTCGTATCGACTTTCGTGGTGCATCAACTCCCTTAGTAAAACTGTGGGTGCGCATACCACGTCGTAACTGTCGCACAAGTCGGAGACGGACTTGGAGGTTATTTGGTAGAACCCGCCAGTGACGGCGAGCACCAGCCCGGTTAAGATGAAGAACCCGACAAAGAGACCGCCGAAACACGAACGCTTCGGCATCGCCAGCAGGCAGCCGACAAAGATCACGGGAAGGAAGCACACGATGACCACGATGATGGTGATCTTCATGCGCGAATACGACTCTTCTTGGTCGTATTTCCGGACGTCTGCCATCGCGTCGTCGACGTCTGTTACCCAGGCATAGACATCCCTGGTGATCTTGGCCATCTCGTTCCGGGCGTCGACGGAGGTGTCCTGACTCAGCTGCTGGAAGTTGGCGTTGACGGCGTTCATGGCCCGCTGGTTTTCGGCGGAGAAATCCGTCACGCGGTCTGTGAGACCTTCCACGTCGTCGCTGACCTGCCGGTTGTACTTCGCGAGGAGGACGATGAAGACGATGACAGAGAGGACCAGCAGCACCAGACTCAGCAGCCGCGCCACCCGGGCAATTCGCGGGCACCGACTCTCGCCGTCGACCCTACAGCAATTGCAGCATGCGCATATTGCCGCCACGACGATCAGCAGCCAGAGCACGGCGAACACCGCCGTCCGCGCGATCAACCCGGTACCGTAGTCTTGGCACGCGGCCTCGCGCTCGTAGCAAACCACCGCCGTTCTCCCTTCATAGCACACACACGACTGCAGGTCAGCGTCCGCCGCCGCCGTAACCTGGGCGCATACCAGCACCGCGCCCAGCAACGCCAAGCACTGGGTAGTCTGCATGGCTCTCTCTTTTTTTTCTCCGGGGGGGCGGGTGGTGGTGTTTTTTTTTTTTTTTTTTTTTTTTTTTTTTTTTTTGGCTCGGATGTTCCTGCTTTTTTCGGGTTGGCTTCTTCGTTTGGTGCGAGCTTTCGAAGATGGAAGATTGTGTGTTCCCGGTTGGCCGGGTTGAAGTAAGGTTGAAAACAGGGCTGGAACTTGGATTCTGGGGGACGAGCCGAAATCGGGTCAGGGCAGGGCATATCGAGAACACTTCACTTCTAGGGTTTACATTCACGGTACGCCAGGAAAAGCCGTGCAATCGTGTCGTGCAACTCACGAAACGACTCGTGTAAACAAGCGATATTTTACCCAAAATCGTAGTTTTTTCATTACCTACCACCCCCCGTGTTTAAGATCGCGCCCTCCCCCCCCGTGTATAAGATCGGTTTTTTTGGGGGGCGATCTTAAACACGGAAAAACGCGATCTTAAACACGGGGGGGGGTAGGTACACAGTAATTTACACTCTACCAGGGAAAGCCTGCTACACGGAAGCCAAGCTTCACGTGTTCGGCGGTACTGCAGAGCCACGGGCCTACGGGTCAAGTAGCTACCGATTTCCCAAACTAAAGCATCAAGGCGTGGCGCACCTTGGGGCTTGGCGCTTGCGCTGAACACAAGCTCGTCGAGACGGTCAGCCACAGGGCAGAGCGGACGGGGTTGTGGCTCTGTGCTGCCTCCGACTCAAGCCTTGCAAGCTGTGGTTGCCATCACGTTCCTGGACCCGGAGGGGCCTTTTGTGCGGTCGACGATATACTTTTTCTTTTCTTTCTTTCTTCTTCTCATTACACTCCGTAATTAATCAGGAGTGTAGTGCCCTGACCCGCGTTGTCACTGCACTTTCTCACGGACGTCATCATCGCCTGCCATTGCGTCGTCAAGATCGCGTGGAAATCTACACCCGAAAAGCGGGTGTGACACCTGCTCTTCTAACTCAACAGCTCTTACCCCCAGCTTCTCCACCGTGCTTTGTGGCACAACAATACTCGGCGCCTCGACAAAAAGCAATGCAGCGAGAGGATGGGCAAACAACAGGAAGCAGACATTTTTTTTTTTCCTTTTTTTGCAGCTTCTGAGAAACGGAAGGCGTCCGGGGGGATTGCAGCGAACGGGGGAGCGACTCGCAGCCCTTTTACCAAAGGACTTTGGATTTGATGTCAGACGTGGTTTTCTTGTCCTTTCCATGTCCTGCTGGGCGATCCGCGAGTGTTTTCGACCCCGGGGAACCTCACTGAGGGCGTATGACCCAAGAATTGGTGAGAATGCCGCCCAGAACCACCAGTGAGTGCGAACGAAGAGTCAAAAATAGGCAATTAGTGGAACTTTTGAGCGCTTATGAAAACGGCAAGAATTGGCCTATTTTCACGCTGAACAGCCCGGAACCGTGTCCAAGGGCACATAAACCACAAAAAAAAAATGGTATGGCGCTTTCTTTTGTTTGTGCGCTCACCTGCTTTGGTAAGTTTCATGCTGCCAACTACTAATTTTTAGTACCAACAATGCATTGGTAACACAAAAAAAAAAACGTGTTCTCGGGTCCTCGCACGCGGTCCTAGGTGAACAGCCGCCCTGTTCTGAGGTCGGAGAAGATCCGGAACGTGCCCGAAACATGCCCGGATCAAACCGGGTTTAATTCGGGCATTTCCGGACTGATCCTGGGCATGTTTTGGGCACGTTTCTCTTCCGAAGGTCACGCGCGAGGACCCGGGGGTTTTTTCTTTCTGTGGTTTTGTGCACTCCCAGGCTGGTAATTCTTACCGTTTTCATAAACGCTCAAAAAAGTCCTTCCAAAATGCCTATTATGTTTGGTTCTTCGTGCACTCACTGGTGGAACCCTGGGCGGCATTCTCACCAATTATTATATAAGCACCTGCTCTAGGACATACTTGAGGAGGCTGCCAGCTGCAAAGATCAAAGGAAGTAAATGTGCTGTAGCCCACACGATACAAGGTGGATCTGGGTTCAGTGGCGGGCGTAAGCGTTCAACGATACACTCTCAGCGAGGTTCCCCGGGGTCAAAAACACCCGAGGATTGCCCAGAAGGGCGGGAAAAGAACGGGAAACCCGTTATCTGACATTAAATCCAACAAGATTCCCCACGGGAGTCGCTTCCCCTAGGCATACAGTGCATCCGAGTCTAATTTTTCGTCTAAACTCGTGATTTGGTCTCCGGAGCGAACTCTCGTCAAACGACTCGTATTTTCGTGCCAAACTCGACTGAAATCGTATGATTCTCGTCTACACTCGTCTAAACTCGTGTTGACGAGTTTAGACGAGTACAGGGCATTTTCACTGTGAATGTCTGTGCTACTTTCCTCTTCGCCACAACAAGTCTCCCGCGACCCGCTGTGCCTCATTTCCTTCAGCTCCTGTACTCCAAGAATTCGTGCTCCCGAACTGTTGCTTTTCAGCTGCGCTCCGCGGTGGTTACGGTTCGATGATGGCCGACCAGCCACACGAAGAAGACCCTAAGAGAATTCGCAACGGCATCGGCAAGATAGGCAAGGCTGGAATTCGTCCGGTACGCTTCAATGCCCACAAAACCACTGGAGGTCAGCAAAGTATCGACTTCAGTCAAGCATATGGAGGCGGTGCCGCGACGACCACGTGCTGTGCACCTCGTTGAGAAGGGATCGATTCTCAGCAGGATACTTTGGTGCTCGCAATGACTTCTTTGGACTGAGAGATGAAGGCAAGGAATGTTACCGGCTTAACGAGGTGGTGGAGGGTTTTGCACGAGACGGATGAGCCACACAGGATTGGCCCTATGATTGCCCAGCGGGCACACTCGAACACGTTTCCCCACGTGCGTTACGTCAATCAGGGACGCCAGTTTCCTGGAAGTTTCGGGCTTTTTGGCCTTGCAAATTCCTGACTAACTAATAGAAGCAACAAATCGTGAGGGTAAATGTGGCCTAACAACTCGAGCATGGCACACCACTGGTGTCGGACGTTGAACTTGCTTGGGTGGGGGCGGCATTCTTGACGCTGGCAGCATCGACATCAATTCACGGTGAAACGCTTGACCAGAGCCTCGGTGTTTCCCCTCCGGACACAACATTTCTTTTCTCCACAGAATGTGTCCCAAAAATAGGCTTGGTGGCCAAAATATCCCCAGTAAGACGACCTTCATATTCTCTGTGACGAGTTTAGACAAAGATCTGATGCGAGAATACGACTCGTACACGAGAATGCCATGCCTAGGGGGAGTGCTAACACACTCTCCCGCTCCGCTCGTCCCCCTCCCGCCTCCCACGACTGTCGTCGTCGCTATCATCAACTCCGCCGGCATCGGCCCCGCCGTGCGCCGCTTATTGAAATTTCGATCTGCCCGCCGGAACTGGCCGTGCCGAGTGTTCCAGCACCAGGTACGGGGAGTTTGCAAGAACGTGCTCGGCATGGATGTGTGCTGCCAACACATCCATGCCGAGCACGTTCTTGCAAACTCCACACGCACTTGTCCCGTCTGCGCCGTGTCTTGGTCCTGTAAGCCTAGGACACGTGAGGCGGACCATCATCAGCGCGGAACCCGAGAGTCTGGAGACAGGACAGCATTCGAGAATTTGCCACCCGGGGTGGGGCCCTGAGCGGCAATCCGGAAGACTTTCATGCAAGCAAAACAACCTTTCTGGGCAACGATAGCTATTTACGCGGTTTTGAGGTGTCCCCATCAAGGGTAAGGTGTTTCCACCACGTTTTGAGGTGTCCCCATCAATGGTAAGGTGTTTCCACTACGTTTTGAGGTGTCCCCATCAATGGTAAGGTGTTTCCACCACGTTTTGAGGTGTCCCCATCAAGGGTAAGGTGTTTCCACCGCATTTTGAGGTGTCCCCATCAATGGTAAAGTGTTTCCACCGCATTTTGAGGTGTCCCCATCAAGGGTAAGGTGTTTCCACCGCATTTTGAGGTGTCCCCATCAAGGGTAAGGTGTTTCCACCGCATTTTGAGGTGTCCCCATCAAGGGTAAAGTGTTTCCACCGCATTTTGAGGTGTCCCCATCAATGGTAAGGTGTTTCCACCACGTTTTGAGGTGTCCCCATCAAGGGTAAAGTGTTTCCACCGCATTTTGTTATTTTGAGGTGTCCCCATCAAAGATAAGGTGTTTCCACCCATTTTGAGGTGTCCCCATCAAGGGTAAAGTGTTTCCACCGCATTTTGAGGTGTCCCCATCAAGGGTAAAGTGTTTCCACCGCATTTTGAGGTGTCCCCATCAAGGGTAAAGTGTTTCCACCGCATTTTGAGGTGTCCCCATCAATGGTAAGGTGTTTCCACCACGTTTTGAGGTGTCCCCATCAAGGGTAAAGTGTTTCCACCGCATTTTTTTATTTTGAGGTGTCCCCATCAATGGTAAGGTGTTTCCACCACGTTTTGAGGTGTCCCCATCAAGGGTAGAGTGTTGCCACCGCATTTTGAGGTGTCCCCATCAATGAGGAGGGTCTTCGACCGCATTTTGCGGTGATCATTGAGGTCTGCCCACCATCGAGGAGGGGTTTCCAACGCACAGCCCCCAAAACAGGTACAGTCTTAGCTTTGATGAGGTGTCCCGGCCCTTTGAAGAGGTAGGCGAAGCAGGAGGCCTGCAATTCGGTCGTCAAGTTGTTCCATGATAATCACGGAGGAGTCGGATCTCCAACTGAGTTACGTTGTGCACGTTGAGAGATCGAAAATGGGCCAATGCGGAAGAAGATGTCTAGAGAACCGGTGCTGATGTTTGACTTGCTCCCGTTGTGCCAAAGCACCCAGTCGTCATTCGTAGTTCCTCCATCCTTTAGTTCTCTGCTCACAAACGAAGAGGCCGGTCAGCGCAAAGCTGGCAGTAGTCGATAATGATGTGATAACCTTCCACGGTTCAAAAATAGTGAGTGTCATCTGGTCGAGTTTCATCGGAAGAATTCTGGTCGGGTTTCGTCTGGAAAAGGAAGTGTAGCATCATAAGGAGAATTCTGGTCGGGTTGCGTGTGGAAAAGGAAATGTAGCTTTCCAAGGTTGCGTACGGTAGCGCGGGTAGCGCGGAACATATTGATGGATTGTCGTTTCTGTAGCGTGAGAACTCTTTTATTCCGAAATCGAAACAGGGTCTAGACAGAAGTTGAGGTTAACGTGATGTCGTCGCCATGTCAGAACAGCGAGTCCGAGTTGGTGAGTGCCATGATGCGGCAGGAGACGTCGTGCACCACTTTCGTGAACGAGGCGACTAGTGGACGGTTAGTGGTTTGCAGAAAGACTTGGGAGGAGTTTGGAGGTTGTCGCAGCAAGGGCTACCAGATGTTCGTAGCAAAAGAGCTGAAGAGAAGAGGGCTGTATGCCACGACGGATGTGGGAAGAGGTCAAGGGCGAAGACGCTTTATATGCATCAACTGTCCGGAGCACACACAGGTCGCTTCTCCGGATAAGGGACCATCGGATAGTGACGCCACGGAGCAAGTCGCAGAAGCTGTCATGGAGCTCACCGTGGACAAGGGATCAGAGAATGACGCCACGGAGCAAGTCGAAGAAGGTGTCATGGAGCTCACCTTGGTTGAGCAACTGGAAGCGATGGGAGACACTTCAACCCAGCAAGAACCGCTGAGCCTCACCGCGGTTGTTGCTGACTCGTCGTCTGGGTGGGGCCAGTTCTTCTCTCACCGACTGGTTGCTTGTCTGTCGACAGCAACTACGTTGGTGACCTGGTTGAACACGGTGCAGGAGGGGTTGACTTGCGCTCTGTACGCGAGCGTGATGGCCGTGCATCACCTACCCCCTGCAGCAGTCAGCAAGGATATGCTGCGTGAGTGCGCGCTGGAGTACGGCACCACCTTGGAGACGTGCGCCACCGACGGGCTGGGGACAACGGCAGTCCAGGCATTTGCCGCGAAACACCGCATAGGGTTCCTCCACAGCTGGGAACTCTTCCGATTGTGCTTGGGGGGAAGCGGAAGAGATCGGTTTGAGCAGAACATCGTGTTCTTGCCGTCGTCGCGCGGGCCCAGCGGAACAGGGCACTACATTTACGTGTACCTGCCGAAGAACTTTGCACTGCGCATGAATCCAGATCTGGTCAAACAGATGGGGCTCGAGGCAACCACCGGGGACAAGTGCGTCATCGACGCCGATACTGGCATCGTGACAGAGTTTGCCGACTTGACCGGGTCTTCCTCGTGCCCCGCGCAGCCTACAGCGACAACGCCAACGGACGACGCAGTTTCTCAACTGCACACAGCTTTGACTGGCAAAAGGAAGAGAAGGGACTGCCCTGCTGAAGCAGCAATGCCCCCGCCTCCGCCACAATTCAACGCCATAGCTCCAGCCGATCAGGAGTCAAACACCCTGGACGGCAGATCGACTCGCAGGGCAGATGCTGCGCGAGATCATATCGCCGATACAACCGATGCCAGCGCTGGCCATCAGCAGCATCTGACTGCGATGCCAAGGCGAGAACTGAACGCCGACTCGGTGTCGAGCGAGCGGCTGGCGGCTCTGGAAGCCACGATGGCCACACTGGCCAACCGCGTGGCGGAGTTGACTGAGTCCCCCTTGTCCCGCGCGGCTCAACCTCCTGCGACAACCCCGACCGCCAACCCCTCAACATCCTCCTCGGGCCCTGAAGGTCAAACACACACTGCCCCCGTTTCGTCCCGGGCTGCCAAAAGGAAGAGACGGGACTCTCCTGCAGCAGTGCCCCCGCCTCGACGCGTTTCAGCCACAGACTTGACTGCGTCCTCCTCGTCGCCCGCTGCTCACTCTCACGCTGCCTCGGCTGTGACAACCCCAGCGGCCGATCCCAACACGTCCTCCGCGAGTCAACCGCACACTGTCTCCGTTTTGTGCTCCCGAGAGAAGTTGGAGCTTTGGAACAGCATACAGAAGCTCGGAAAGGGTGTTGGGTATGTGAACCGCGAGTTGAAGGTCAAGTACAACGCGTGGAAATGCCTCGGGCGAGCGGAGCGTTTGGAGAAGCTCGAAGTTTTGAAGAGTGAACATGACGAGGCACACCAGGAGGAACAGAATGCCTCCGCCGAGGCCAAAAACGCTTTCTCTGCCCTTGAGACGGCTTTCATGGTGTTAGGGAAGACACGGAATGCCGCCCGGGCGGAAGCAAAGAAAACCCTCGGCACCGACCGAGAGAAGAAGGTGCTTCGCATGGCCAACTCGCAGAACAGCATGCTGAAGTACCTGCAGCCCATTCACGTGGTTGCGACGGAAGGCCGGCCGTCAGGCACAACGCCTGTGGGGTCAGACTCAGAGAGCGACGAAAGCGAGATCCGCTTCGAAGACGTGCTCAGCGAGGCTGCTTCCCTTCCTCCTGACGAGTGCTCGTCAGAGGGGACTGTTGGTGATGCGGAAGGTGATGTGGGCGACTGGCCTGAGCTCGAAGTCGAGGATCGGCTCCTCCCCGAGCATCGGGAATCGATCGTCAGGATCCTGTTCATGCTCCGCGGCAAACTGGCAGAGGCCACAGCAGCCTACGAACGGTACACGCAAGGCTTTTTAGGTGCCGGCGATGTAGCCCTTAGCGACGGCCACGCGAAGATGGAGTCGTTGAGGAAGACTGTCTGCGGTGCTTTCGAGGGTCTCCTCCCTCCGTCTGCCATTGATGCATCCTTGGAGCGGGATGACGACGCCAGAGGGTGGGGGAAACACTTCTCTGCTGTGAACTCCGGCGTTGTGGCAAAAGCTGCAGACAACACCATATCCTTTCTGGATAGGTGCTGCAAGAAGAGGGATTACCGGAAACGGGTCCAAAGGACGCAGCTCTTCGACCAGGCCGAGGCCGAACTCGATGGCACCGTGGGTGAAGAGCCCACCATCTGGACTTCCTTCAACGCAAAGGTTGGGGATGTTGGTAGCCTGAAAGGGTATCCTACGTGGGAGGGCACGCTGAGCGCAGTGCGGGTCATTGCGCAGTCGCGAAAGCCGTGCACCCTCATTGCCGGCCTGGAAAACTACCAGGTGAGGAATGTTCTGTTGCACGTGCACCGGAACAAGAGCGTTGTGCTGGACGACTTGCTCCAGGGCTTCTCCAGGAAGCAGCTTGTCGGATTCGCGGTCGAGTTTTCGGCCCTGGCACCGGTGCTGGTGCTTTGCATGACACACTCTGTCGTCATCAACTGTGCCAGCTACCTGGATGTCAGCGATCTGACAGACGAGCTGCGGGAGCCGCTCCCAAAACTCGAACGGCGGTCAGCGGGACGGAAGAAGATCACAGAGAAGTACCCTGCTCTTGTTGATCGCATCCGTCTCTTGCTTTCTGGATACTCCGCCCAGAGCCACGCGCGGCGAAGGGAATCTGAGCTGAAGGCGGGGTGTACGCCGACCGAGCTTCACCGCCTCCTCGAAGCTGAAGGCTTCGCTTTGTCGGATTCTTGCTTGCGGCGCTTATTCAAGGCGCCGAATGCTGGCCGCAAAGCTGCGTCGAGTTACCTCGACTTCTTCGACGTCCGGCTCGAAGGGCACGAGGACACGGGGCGGGATGATCATGTTGACGATCACTTCTGCAGGTCCCAGGTGCGGTTGGTGGTCGAGGCAGCCATGTTCGCCAACGCTTCCGCTAACCTGACCACTTCTGGTCCACGCGATGAAGCAATGGTCCTCAGCGTCGATGCGAAGTGCATCGTTCCTTTGGGGGCTGTTGCTGTTAACAAGAACATCAACACAAAGACGTACTACCGTGTTGACCCCGAAGGAGCTGCAGACAACCAACCTCGCAAGCCTCAGGTCCCGGATCACAGCTTCGTGACCGGGGCAGGTGTCAAGCCGGTCTGTGTGCTGGAGTTGGTCCCCGATCCTGCGGAGCTGAGCCTCTCGAGGAACAACGCAACTGGAGACGCCCGCAATCGTCTCCATTTTCCCTACCCCCGGAATGGGCCTGTCCGGATCTTCCTGCGGTCGACCAAGTACTCCCGCACGAACAGCCAGACAAACGTCAACGACACTCGGGTCGTGTTGATGGAAAGGGTGTGCGTTCCGCCCGTCGTTTGCGTAATTTCGGACAACGCCTGCGACTACGCCCCGTCCTCGATGACAACCGCCTTCTCTTTGTGGCGGTTGTTTCGGGACTTTCGTCTCGATGCGCTGGTGTGCGTCACGTACGCAGCTGGGCACAGTGCGTACAACCCCGTCGAAAGGGCAATGTCGCACTTGTCCAAAAAGCTGTCAGGTTGCACATTCGGATCGGCTCCAAAGTCCACGCAGCACGAGGACAGGAAGATGCACTCCACAGCCATGGAGGCGATGAGTTCCAGGTTCACCTTCGACACGGAGCGCCTGACCTTCAAGTGCACCGCCGTTGCACCGACTGATTGGGCTGCTCCTCCGGAGGTACGACAGAAGGGGAGGAAAAGCAAGAAGGGCGCTCCCAGTCCACCTGCTGTTGTCCTTGCTTCTGTGGTGGCGTCTTTGATGACGACGCTGGCCTCGGTGGTTGAAAAATGCGACTCACCACCCAGCAGCATCCGAGCCGCAGTCGCTGCCTGTCTCGCTGTTGCCGCCTCGGCTGCGGCTCCTGTGTATGACCGCCGTCGGCGGATCTACACGGACTACGAGGACCTGCAGCGGTTTCTCTCGTCGTCGAGAAAGGTCATCAATGATGACCCGGACCTGGCTGCAATCATGCCAGAGTACCGCCTCATGTGTCGTCACATGGACCGAAGGAAGAACATTGTGATCTTCCGGCGGTGCGAGGGCCCGAACGCAACAAGGGAGTGTGCGCATTGCAAGAGCATCCCTCCGCTGCGTGCACCGTTCTTTCTGCACAGGTCAATGCAGGAAACGACCTCGGGGTTGTTCTACACCCCCATTCCGGAGAACGAGCCCGACAGCGCACACGCGTCGCTGCATCCGGCTTCCCAGCACCCAGCGCCTCCGTCGCAGGAAGACGCCCATCCTTTCGGCGAATCTTCGGGCCGAAGCGACGCGGCGGAGCTCACCCAGGCTAGCGGTGTCGATACCGACGAAGACAGCGGCAACGAGAACTTGGAGCCTCAGGGTACCGACGAGAAGGACACCGACGTCCCAAGACCCGGGGAGAGGGGGCACTACCTGAGCTTCAATCAGCTCCGTGAAAGGGTCCACTTCGAAGTTCCGACGGACTTCTTTCGGCCTTCGCTCAAGGGCAATGAGCACAGGTGGCGCTGTCCAACCACCAACTGCAAAAAATTGTGCCTCAACGACGCGGATGTCCACCGGCACTACCGCCTCCACCACGCCAACCTCGTGTCCACAACAGCAGCTACGAAGTCGAAACTTCCTTTGTGGCGCGCCCACGTCCGCATCGCGAAGCAGGCACCGGACACCGACAAGGGTAGGGAAGCACGGCTCTCGCTTTGGACAAAGCCGCAGTTGTGTGGTTTGG
>JAPJBO010002430.1:0-15861 GCA_030068145.1 Diplonema papillatum | reverse complement strand
TACCGATGTCCCGTCGAGTGCTCCAGCAACCTCGGAACCGTCATCGGCACCATCCACGGTGGTACCTACCGATGTCCCGTCGAGTGCTCCCGCAACCTCGGAACCGTCATCGGCACCAACCACGGCGGTACCTACCGATGTCCCGTCGAGTGCTCCCGCAACCTCGGAACCGTCATCGGCACCAACCACGGCGGTACCTACCGATGTCCCGTCGAGTGCTCCAGCAACCTCGGAACCGTCATCGGCACCAACCACGGCGGTACCTACCGATGTCCCGTCGAGTGCTCCAGCAACCTCGGAACCGTCATCGGCACCAACCACGGTGATACCGTCGAGTGCTCCAGCAACCTCGGAACCGTCATCGGCACCAACCACGGCGGTACCTACCGATGTCCCGTCGAGTGCTCCAGCAACCTCGGAACCGTCATCGGCACCAACCACGGCGGTACCTACCGATGTCCCGTCGAGTGCTCCAGCAACCTCGGAACCGTCATCGGCACCAACCACGGCGGTACCTACCGATGTCCCGTCGAGTGCTCCAGCAACCTCGGAACCGTCATCGGCACCAACCACGGCGGTACCTACCGATGTCCCGTCGAGTGCTCCAGCAACCTCGGAACCGTCATCGGCACCAACCACGGCGGTACCTACCGATGTCCCGTCGAGTGCTCCAGCAACCTCGGAACCGTCATCGGCACCAACCACGGCGGTACCTACCGATGTCCCGTCGAGTGCTCCAGCAACCTCGGAACCGTCATCGGCACCAACCACGGCGGTACCTACCGATGTCCCGTCGAGTGCTCCAGCAACCTCGGAACCGTCATCGGCACCAACCACGGCGGTACCTACCGATGTCCCGTCGAGTGCTCCAGCAACCTCGGAACCGTCATCGGCACCAACCACGGCGGTACCTACCGATGTCCCGTCGAGTGCTCCAGCAACCTCGGAACCGTCATCGGCACCAACCACGGCGGTACCTACCGATGTCCCGTCGAGTGCTCCAGCAACCTCGGAACCGTCATCGGCACCAACCACGGCGGTACCTACCGATGTCCCGTCGAGTGCTCCCGCAACCTCGGAACCGTCATCGGCACCAACCACGGCGGTACCTACCGATGTCCCGTCGAGTGCTCCAGCAACCTCGGAACCGTCATCGGCACCAACCACGGCGGTACCTACCGATGTCCCGTCGAGTGCTCCAGCAACCTCGGAACCGTCATCGGCACCAACCACGGCGGTACCTACCGATGTCCCGTCGAGTGCTCCAGCAACCTCGGAACCGTCATCGGCACCAACCACGGCGGTACCTACCGATGTCCCGTCGAGTGCTCCAGCAACCTCGGAACCGTCATCGGCACCAACCACGGCGGTACCTACCGATGTCCCGTCGAGTGCTCCAGCAACCTCGGAACCGTCATCGGCACCAACCACGGCGGTACCTACCGATGTCCCGTCGAGTGCTCCAGCAACCTCGGAACCGTCATCGGCACCAACCACGGCGGTACCTACCGATGTCCCGTCGAGTGCTCCAGCAACCTCGGAACCGTCATCGGCACCAACCACGGCGGTACCTACCGATGTCCCGTCGAGTGCTCCAGCAACCTCGGAACCGTCATCGGCACCAACCACGGCGGTACCTACCGATGTCCCGTCGAGTGCTCCAGCAACCTCGGAACCGTCATCGGCACCAACCACGGCGGTACCTACCGATGTCCCGTCGAGTGCTCCAGCAACCTCGGAACCGTCATCGGCACCAACCACGGCGGTACCTACCGATGTCCCGTCGAGTGCTCCAGCAACCTCGGAACCGTCATCGGCACCAACCACGGCGGTACCTACCGATGTCCCGTCGAGTGCTCCAGCAACCTCGGAACCGTCATCGGCACCAACCACGGCGGTACCTACCGATGTCCCGTCGAGTGCTCCAGCAACCTCGGAACCGTCATCGGCACCAACCACGGCGGTACCTACCGATGTCCCGTCGAGTGCTCCAGCAACCTCGGAACCGTCATCGGCACCAACCACGGCGGTACCTACCGATGTCCCGTCGAGTGCTCCAGCAACCTCGGAACCGTCATCGGCACCAACCACGGCGGTACCTACCGATGTCCCGTCGAGTGCTCCAGCAACCTCGGAACCGTCATCGGCACCAACCACGGCGGTACCTACCGATGTCCCGTCGAGTGCTCCAGCAACCTCGGAACCGTCATCGGCACCAACCACGGCGGTACCTACCGATGTCCCGTCGAGTGCTCCAGCAACCTCGGAACCGTCATCGGCACCAACCACGGCGGTACCTACCGATGTCCCGTCGAGTGCTCCAGCAACCTCGGAACCGTCATCGGCACCAACCACGGCGGTACCTACCGATGTCCCGTCGAGTGCTCCAGCAACCTCGGAACCGTCATCGGCACCAACCACGGCGGTACCTACCGATGTCCCGTCGAGTGCTCCAGCAACCTCGGAACCGTCATCGGCACCAACCACGGCGGTACCTACCGATGTCCCGTCGAGTGCTCCAGCAACCTCGGAACCGTCATCGGCACCAACCACGGCGGTACCTACCGATGTCCCGTCGAGTGCTCCAGCAACCTCGGAACCGTCATCGGCACCAACCACGGCGGTACCTACCGATGTCCCGTCGAGTGCTCCAGCAACCTCGGAACCGTCATCGGCACCAACCACGGCGGTACCTACCGATGTCCCGTCGAGTGCTCCAGCAACCTCGGAACCGTCATCGGCACCAACCACGGCGGTACCTACCGATGTCCCGTCGAGTGCTCCAGCAACCTCGGAACCGTCATCGGCACCAACCACGGCGGTACCTACCGATGTCCCGTCGAGTGCTCCAGCAACCTCGGAACCGTCATCGGCACCAACCACGGCGGTACCTACCGATGTCCCGTCGAGTGCTCCAGCAACCTCGGAACCGTCATCGGCACCAACCACGGCGGTACCTACCGATGTCCCGTCGAGTGCTCCAGCAACCTCGGAACCGTCATCGGCACCAACCACGGCGGTACCTACCGATGTCCCGTCGAGTGCTCCAGCAACCTCGGAACCGTCATCGGCACCAACCACGGCGGTACCTACCGATGTCCCGTCGAGTGCTCCAGCAACCTCGGAACCGTCATCGGCACCAACCACGGCGGTACCTACCGATGTCCCGTCGAGTGCTCCAGCAACCTCGGAACCGTCATCGGCACCAACCACGGCGGTACCTACCGATGTCCCGTCGAGTGCTCCAGCAACCTCGGAACCGTCATCGGCACCAACCACGGCGGTACCTACCGATGTCCCGTCGAGTGCTCCAGCAACCTCGGAACCGTCATCGGCACCAACCACGGCGGTACCTACCGATGTCCCGTCGAGTGCTCCAGCAACCTCGGAACCGTCATCGGCACCAACCACGGCGGTACCTACCGATGTCCCGTCGAGTGCTCCAGCAACCTCGGAACCGTCATCGGCACCAACCACGGCGGTACCTACCGATGTCCCGTCGAGTGCTCCAGCAACCTCGGAACCGTCATCGGCACCAACCACGGCGGTACCTACCGATGTCCCGTCGAGTGCTCCAGCAACCTCGGAACCGTCATCGGCACCAACCACGGCGGTACCTACCGATGTCCCGTCGAGTGCTCCAGCAACCTCGGAACCGTCATCGGCACCAACCACGGCGGTACCTACCGATGTCCCGTCGAGTGCTCCAGCAACCTCGGAACCGTCATCGGCACCAACCACGGCGGTACCTACCGATGTCCCGTCGAGTGCTCCAGCAACCTCGGAACCGTCATCGGCACCAACCACGGCGGTACCTACCGATGTCCCGTCGAGTGCTCCAGCAACCTCGGAACCGTCATCGGCACCAACCACGGCGGTACCTACCGATGTCCCGTCGAGTGCTCCAGCAACCTCGGAACCGTCATCGGCACCAACCACGGCGGTACCTACCGATGTCCCGTCGAGTGCTCCAGCAACCTCGGAACCGTCATCGGCACCAACCACGGCGGTACCTACCGATGTCCCGTCGAGTGCTCCAGCAACCTCGGAACCGTCATCGGCACCAACCACGGCGGTACCTACCGATGTCCCGTCGAGTGCTCCAGCAACCTCGGAACCGTCATCGGCACCAACCACGGCGGTACCTACCGATGTCCCGTCGAGTGCTCCAGCAACCTCGGAACCGTCATCGGCACCAACCACGGCGGTACCTACCGATGTCCCGTCGAGTGCTCCAGCAACCTCGGAACCGTCATCGGCACCAACCACGGCGGTACCTACCGATGTCCCGTCGAGTGCTCCAGCAACCTCGGAACCGTCATCGGCACCAACCACGGCGGTACCTACCGATGTCCCGTCGAGTGCTCCAGCAACCTCGGAACCGTCATCGGCACCAACCACGGCGGTACCTACCGATGTCCCGTCGAGTGCTCCAGCAACCTCGGAACCGTCATCGGCACCAACCACGGCGGTACCTACCGATGTCCCGTCGAGTGCTCCAGCAACCTCGGAACCGTCATCGGCACCAACCACGGCGGTACCTACCGATGTCCCGTCGAGTGCTCCAGCAACCTCGGAACCGTCATCGGCACCAACCACGGCGGTACCTACCGATGTCCCGTCGAGTGCTCCAGCAACCTCGGAACCGTCATCGGCACCAACCACGGCGGTACCTACCGATGTCCCGTCGAGTGCTCCAGCAACCTCGGAACCGTCATCGGCACCAACCACGGCGGTACCTACCGATGTCCCGTCGAGTGCTCCAGCAACCTCGGAACCGTCATCGGCACCAACCACGGCGGTACCTACCGATGTCCCGTCGAGTGCTCCAGCAACCTCGGAACCGTCATCGGCACCAACCACGGCGGTACCTACCGATGTCCCGTCGAGTGCTCCAGCAACCTCGGAACCGTCATCGGCACCAACCACGGCGGTACCTACCGATGTCCCGTCGAGTGCTCCAGCAACCTCGGAACCGTCATCGGCACCAACCACGGCGGTACCTACCGATGTCCCGTCGAGTGCTCCAGCAACCTCGGAACCGTCATCGGCACCAACCACGGCGGTACCTACCGATGTCCCGTCGAGTGCTCCAGCAACCTCGGAACCGTCATCGGCACCAACCACGGCGGTACCTACCGATGTCCCGTCGAGTGCTCCAGCAACCTCGGAACCGTCATCGGCACCAACCACGGCGGTACCTACCGATGTCCCGTCGAGTGCTCCAGCAACCTCGGAACCGTCATCGGCACCAACCACGGCGGTACCTACCGATGTCCCGTCGAGTGCTCCAGCAACCTCGGAACCGTCATCGGCACCAACCACGGCGGTACCTACCGATGTCCCGTCGAGTGCTCCAGCAACCTCGGAACCGTCATCGGCACCAACCACGGCGGTACCTACCGATGTCCCGTCGAGTGCTCCAGCAACCTCGGAACCGTCATCGGCACCAACCACGGCGGTACCTACCGATGTCCCGTCGAGTGCTCCAGCAACCTCGGAACCGTCATCGGCACCAACCACGGCGGTACCTACCGATGTCCCGTCGAGTGCTCCAGCAACCTCGGAACCGTCATCGGCACCAACCACGGCGGTACCTACCGATGTCCCGTCGAGTGCTCCAGCAACCTCGGAACCGTCATCGGCACCAACCACGGCGGTACCTACCGATGTCCCGTCGAGTGCTCCAGCAACCTCGGAACCGTCATCGGCACCAACCACGGCGGTACCTACCGATGTCCCGTCGAGTGCTCCAGCAACCTCGGAACCGTCATCGGCACCAACCACGGCGGTACCTACCGATGTCCCGTCGAGTGCTCCAGCAACCTCGGAACCGTCATCGGCACCAACCACGGCGGTACCTACCGATGTCCCGTCGAGTGCTCCAGCAACCTCGGAACCGTCATCGGCACCAACCACGGCGGTACCTACCGATGTCCCGTCGAGTGCTCCAGCAACCTCGGAACCGTCATCGGCACCAACCACGGCGGTACCTACCGATGTCCCGTCGAGTGCTCCAGCAACCTCGGAACCGTCATCGGCACCAACCACGGCGGTACCTACCGATGTCCCGTCGAGTGCTCCAGCAACCTCGGAACCGTCATCGGCACCAACCACGGCGGTACCTACCGATGTCCCGTCGAGTGCTCCAGCAACCTCGGAACCGTCATCGGCACCAACCACGGCGGTACCTACCGATGTCCCGTCGAGTGCTCCAGCAACCTCGGAACCGTCATCGGCACCAACCACGGCGGTACCTACCGATGTCCCGTCGAGTGCTCCAGCAACCTCGGAACCGTCATCGGCACCAACCACGGCGGTACCTACCGATGTCCCGTCGAGTGCTCCAGCAACCTCGGAACCGTCATCGGCACCAACCACGGCGGTACCTACCGATGTCCCGTCGAGTGCTCCAGCAACCTCGGAACCGTCATCGGCACCAACCACGGCGGTACCTACCGATGTCCCGTCGAGTGCTCCAGCAACCTCGGAACCGTCATCGGCACCAACCACGGCGGTACCTACCGATGTCCCGTCGAGTGCTCCAGCAACCTCGGAACCGTCATCGGCACCAACCACGGCGGTACCTACCGATGTCCCGTCGAGTGCTCCAGCAACCTCGGAACCGTCATCGGCACCAACCACGGCGGTACCTACCGATGTCCCGTCGAGTGCTCCAGCAACCTCGGAACCGTCATCGGCACCAACCACGGCGGTACCTACCGATGTCCCGTCGAGTGCTCCAGCAACCTCGGAACCGTCATCGGCACCAACCACGGCGGTACCTACCGATGTCCCGTCGAGTGCTCCAGCAACCTCGGAACCGTCATCGGCACCAACCACGGCGGTACCTACCGATGTCCCGTCGAGTGCTCCAGCAACCTCGGAACCGTCATCGGCACCAACCACGGCGGTACCTACCGATGTCCCGTCGAGTGCTCCAGCAACCTCGGAACCGTCATCGGCACCAACCACGGCGGTACCTACCGATGTCCCGTCGAGTGCTCCAGCAACCTCGGAACCGTCATCGGCACCAACCACGGCGGTACCTACCGATGTCCCGTCGAGTGCTCCAGCAACCTCGGAACCGTCATCGGCACCAACCACGGCGGTACCTACCGATGTCCCGTCGAGTGCTCCAGCAACCTCGGAACCGTCATCGGCACCAACCACGGCGGTACCTACCGATGTCCCGTCGAGTGCTCCAGCAACCTCGGAACCGTCATCGGCACCAACCACGGCGGTACCTACCGATGTCCCGTCGAGTGCTCCAGCAACCTCGGAACCGTCATCGGCACCAACCACGGCGGTACCTACCGATGTCCCGTCGAGTGCTCCAGCAACCTCGGAACCGTCATCGGCACCAACCACGGCGGTACCTACCGATGTCCCGTCGAGTGCTCCAGCAACCTCGGAACCGTCATCGGCACCAACCACGGCGGTACCTACCGATGTCCCGTCGAGTGCTCCAGCAACCTCGGAACCGTCATCGGCACCAACCACGGCGGTACCTACCGATGTCCCGTCGAGTGCTCCAGCAACCTCGGAACCGTCATCGGCACCAACCACGGCGGTACCTACCGATGTCCCGTCGAGTGCTCCAGCAACCTCGGAACCGTCATCGGCACCAACCACGGCGGTACCTACCGATGTCCCGTCGAGTGCTCCAGCAACCTCGGAACCGTCATCGGCACCAACCACGGCGGTACCTACCGATGTCCCGTCGAGTGCTCCAGCAACCTCGGAACCGTCATCGGCACCAACCACGGCGGTACCTACCGATGTCCCGTCGAGTGCTCCAGCAACCTCGGAACCGTCATCGGCACCAACCACGGCGGTACCTACCGATGTCCCGTCGAGTGCTCCAGCAACCTCGGAACCGTCATCGGCACCAACCACGGCGGTACCTACCGATGTCCCGTCGAGTGCTCCAGCAACCTCGGAACCGTCATCGGCACCAACCACGGCGGTACCTACCGATGTCCCGTCGAGTGCTCCAGCAACCTCGGAACCGTCATCGGCACCAACCACGGCGGTACCTACCGATGTCCCGTCGAGTGCTCCAGCAACCTCGGAACCGTCATCGGCACCAACCACGGCGGTACCTACCGATGTCCCGTCGAGTGCTCCAGCAACCTCGGAACCGTCATCGGCACCAACCACGGCGGTACCTACCGATGTCCCGTCGAGTGCTCCAGCAACCTCGGAACCGTCATCGGCACCAACCACGGCGGTACCTACCGATGTCCCGTCGAGTGCTCCAGCAACCTCGGAACCGTCATCGGCACCAACCACGGCGGTACCTACCGATGTCCCGTCGAGTGCTCCAGCAACCTCGGAACCGTCATCGGCACCAACCACGGCGGTACCTACCGATGTCCCGTCGAGTGCTCCAGCAACCTCGGAACCGTCATCGGCACCAACCACGGCGGTACCTACCGATGTCCCGTCGAGTGCTCCAGCAACCTCGGAACCGTCATCGGCACCAACCACGGCGGTACCTACCGATGTCCCGTCGAGTGCTCCAGCAACCTCGGAACCGTCATCGGCACCAACCACGGCGGTACCTACCGATGTCCCGTCGAGTGCTCCAGCAACCTCGGAACCGTCATCGGCACCAACCACGGCGGTACCTACCGATGTCCCGTCGAGTGCTCCAGCAACCTCGGAACCGTCATCGGCACCAACCACGGCGGTACCTACCGATGTCCCGTCGAGTGCTCCAGCAACCTCGGAACCGTCATCGGCACCAACCACGGCGGTACCTACCGATGTCCCGTCGAGTGCTCCAGCAACCTCGGAACCGTCATCGGCACCAACCACGGCGGTACCTACCGATGTCCCGTCGAGTGCTCCAGCAACCTCGGAACCGTCATCGGCACCAACCACGGCGGTACCTACCGATGTCCCGTCGAGTGCTCCAGCAACCTCGGAACCGTCATCGGCACCAACCACGGCGGTACCTACCGATGTCCCGTCGAGTGCTCCAGCAACCTCGGAACCGTCATCGGCACCAACCACGGCGGTACCTACCGATGTCCCGTCGAGTGCTCCAGCAACCTCGGAACCGTCATCGGCACCAACCACGGCGGTACCTACCGATGTCCCGTCGAGTGCTCCAGCAACCTCGGAACCGTCATCGGCACCAACCACGGCGGTACCTACCGATGTCCCGTCGAGTGCTCCAGCAACCTCGGAACCGTCATCGGCACCAACCACGGCGGTACCTACCGATGTCCCGTCGAGTGCTCCAGCAACCTCGGAACCGTCATCGGCACCAACCACGGCGGTACCTACCGATGTCCCGTCGAGTGCTCCAGCAACCTCGGAACCGTCATCGGCACCAACCACGGCGGTACCTACCGATGTCCCGTCGAGTGCTCCAGCAACCTCGGAACCGTCATCGGCACCAACCACGGCGGTACCTACCGATGTCCCGTCGAGTGCTCCAGCAACCTCGGAACCGTCATCGGCACCAACCACGGCGGTACCTACCGATGTCCCGTCGAGTGCTCCAGCAACCTCGGAACCGTCATCGGCACCAACCACGGCGGTACCTACCGATGTCCCGTCGAGTGCTCCAGCAACCTCGGAACCGTCATCGGCACCAACCACGGCGGTACCTACCGATGTCCCGTCGAGTGCTCCAGCAACCTCGGAACCGTCATCGGCACCAACCACGGCGGTACCTACCGATGTCCCGTCGAGTGCTCCAGCAACCTCGGAACCGTCATCGGCACCAACCACGGCGGTACCTACCGATGTCCCGTCGAGTGCTCCAGCAACCTCGGAACCGTCATCGGCACCAACCACGGCGGTACCTACCGATGTCCCGTCGAGTGCTCCAGCAACCTCGGAACCGTCATCGGCACCAACCACGGCGGTACCTACCGATGTCCCGTCGAGTGCTCCAGCAACCTCGGAACCGTCATCGGCACCAACCACGGCGGTACCTACCGATGTCCCGTCGAGTGCTCCAGCAACCTCGGAACCGTCATCGGCACCAACCACGGCGGTACCTACCGATGTCCCGTCGAGTGCTCCAGCAACCTCGGAACCGTCATCGGCACCAACCACGGCGGTACCTACCGATGTCCCGTCGAGTGCTCCAGCAACCTCGGAACCGTCATCGGCACCAACCACGGCGGTACCTACCGATGTCCCGTCGAGTGCTCCAGCAACCTCGGAACCGTCATCGGCACCAACCACGGCGGTACCTACCGATGTCCCGTCGAGTGCTCCAGCAACCTCGGAACCGTCATCGGCACCAACCACGGCGGTACCTACCGATGTCCCGTCGAGTGCTCCAGCAACCTCGGAACCGTCATCGGCACCAACCACGGCGGTACCTACCGATGTCCCGTCGAGTGCTCCAGCAACCTCGGAACCGTCATCGGCACCAACCACGGCGGTACCTACCGATGTCCCGTCGAGTGCTCCAGCAACCTCGGAACCGTCATCGGCACCAACCACGGCGGTACCTACCGATGTCCCGTCGAGTGCTCCAGCAACCTCGGAACCGTCATCGGCACCAACCACGGCGGTACCTACCGATGTCCCGTCGAGTGCTCCAGCAACCTCGGAACCGTCATCGGCACCAACCACGGCGGTACCTACCGATGTCCCGTCGAGTGCTCCAGCAACCTCGGAACCGTCATCGGCACCAACCACGGCGGTACCTACCGATGTCCCGTCGAGTGCTCCAGCAACCTCGGAACCGTCATCGGCACCAACCACGGCGGTACCTACCGATGTCCCGTCGAGTGCTCCAGCAACCTCGGAACCGTCATCGGCACCAACCACGGCGGTACCTACCGATGTCCCGTCGAGTGCTCCAGCAACCTCGGAACCGTCATCGGCACCAACCACGGCGGTACCTACCGATGTCCCGTCGAGTGCTCCAGCAACCTCGGAACCGTCATCGGCACCAACCACGGCGGTACCTACCGATGTCCCGTCGAGTGCTCCAGCAACCTCGGAACCGTCATCGGCACCAACCACGGCGGTACCTACCGATGTCCCGTCGAGTGCTCCAGCAACCTCGGAACCGTCATCGGCACCAACCACGGCGGTACCTACCGATGTCCCGTCGAGTGCTCCAGCAACCTCGGAACCGTCATCGGCACCAACCACGGCGGTACCTACCGATGTCCCGTCGAGTGCTCCAGCAACCTCGGAACCGTCATCGGCACCAACCACGGCGGTACCTACCGATGTCCCGTCGAGTGCTCCAGCAACCTCGGAACCGTCATCGGCACCAACCACGGCGGTACCTACCGATGTCCCGTCGAGTGCTCCAGCAACCTCGGAACCGTCATCGGCACCAACCACGGCGGTACCTACCGATGTCCCGTCGAGTGCTCCAGCAACCTCGGAACCGTCATCGGCACCAACCACGGCGGTACCTACCGATGTCCCGTCGAGTGCTCCAGCAACCTCGGAACCGTCATCGGCACCAACCACGGCGGTACCTACCGATGTCCCGTCGAGTGCTCCAGCAACCTCGGAACCGTCATCGGCACCAACCACGGCGGTACCTACCGATGTCCCGTCGAGTGCTCCAGCAACCTCGGAACCGTCATCGGCACCAACCACGGCGGTACCTACCGATGTCCCGTCGAGTGCTCCAGCAACCTCGGAACCGTCATCGGCACCAACCACGGCGGTACCTACCGATGTCCCGTCGAGTGCTCCAGCAACCTCGGAACCGTCATCGGCACCAACCACGGCGGTACCTACCGATGTCCCGTCGAGTGCTCCAGCAACCTCGGAACCGTCATCGGCACCAACCACGGCGGTACCTACCGATGTCCCGTCGAGTGCTCCAGCAACCTCGGAACCGTCATCGGCACCAACCACGGCGGTACCTACCGATGTCCCGTCGAGTGCTCCAGCAACCTCGGAACCGTCATCGGCACCAACCACGGCGGTACCTACCGATGTCCCGTCGAGTGCTCCAGCAACCTCGGAACCGTCATCGGCACCAACCACGGCGGTACCTACCGATGTCCCGTCGAGTGCTCCAGCAACCTCGGAACCGTCATCGGCACCAACCACGGCGGTACCTACCGATGTCCCGTCGAGTGCTCCAGCAACCTCGGAACCGTCATCGGCACCAACCACGGCGGTACCTACCGATGTCCCGTCGAGTGCTCCAGCAACCTCGGAACCGTCATCGGCACCAACCACGGCGGTACCTACCGATGTCCCGTCGAGTGCTCCAGCAACCTCGGAACCGTCATCGGCACCAACCACGGCGGTACCTACCGATGTCCCGTCGAGTGCTCCAGCAACCTCGGAACCGTCATCGGCACCAACCACGGCGGTACCTACCGATGTCCCGTCGAGTGCTCCAGCAACCTCGGAACCGTCATCGGCACCAACCACGGCGGTACCTACCGATGTCCCGTCGAGTGCTCCAGCAACCTCGGAACCGTCATCGGCACCAACCACGGCGGTACCTACCGATGTCCCGTCGAGTGCTCCAGCAACCTCGGAACCGTCATCGGCACCAACCACGGCGGTACCTACCGATGTCCCGTCGAGTGCTCCAGCAACCTCGGAACCGTCATCGGCACCAACCACGGCGGTACCTACCGATGTCCCGTCGAGTGCTCCAGCAACCTCGGAACCGTCATCGGCACCAACCACGGCGGTACCTACCGATGTCCCGTCGAGTGCTCCAGCAACCTCGGAACCGTCATCGGCACCAACCACGGCGGTACCTACCGATGTCCCGTCGAGTGCTCCAGCAACCTCGGAACCGTCATCGGCACCAACCACGGCGGTACCTACCGATGTCCCGTCGAGTGCTCCAGCAACCTCGGAACCGTCATCGGCACCAACCACGGCGGTACCTACCGATGTCCCGTCGAGTGCTCCAGCAACCTCGGAACCGTCATCGGCACCAACCACGGCGGTACCTACCGATGTCCCGTCGAGTGCTCCAGCAACCTCGGAACCGTCATCGGCACCAACCACGGCGGTACCTACCGATGTCCCGTCGAGTGCTCCAGCAACCTCGGAACCGTCATCGGCACCAACCACGGCGGTACCTACCGATGTCCCGTCGAGTGCTCCAGCAACCTCGGAACCGTCATCGGCACCAACCACGGCGGTACCTACCGATGTCCCGTCGAGTGCTCCAGCAACCTCGGAACCGTCATCGGCACCAACCACGGCGGTACCTACCGATGTCCCGTCGAGTGCTCCAGCAACCTCGGAACCGTCATCGGCACCAACCACGGCGGTACCTACCGATGTCCCGTCGAGTGCTCCAGCAACCTCGGAACCGTCATCGGCACCAACCACGGCGGTACCTACCGATGTCCCGTCGAGTGCTCCAGCAACCTCGGAACCGTCATCGGCACCAACCACGGTACCTACCGATACCGTCGAGTGCTCCAGCAACCTCGGAACCGTCATCGGCACCAACCACGGCGGTACCTACCGATGTCCCGTCGAGTGCTCCAGCAACCTCGGAACCGTCATCGGCACCAACCACGGCGGTACCTACCGATGTCCCGTCGAGTGCTCCAGCAACCTCGGAACCGTCATCGGCACCAACCACGGCGGTACCTACCGATGTCCCGTCGAGTGCTCCAGCAACCTCGGAACCGTCATCGGCACCAACCACGGCGGTACCTACCGATGTCCCGTCGAGTGCTCCAGCAACCTCGGAACCGTCATCGGCACCAACCACGGCGGTACCTACCGATGTCCCGTCGAGTGCTCCAGCAACCTCGGAACCGTCATCGGCACCAACCACGGCGGTACCTACCGATGTCCCGTCGAGTGCTCCAGCAACCTCGGAACCGTCATCGGCACCAACCACGGCGGTACCTACCGATGTCCCGTCGAGTGCTCCAGCAACCTCGGAACCGTCATCGGCACCAACCACGGCGGTACCTACCGATGTCCCGTCGAGTGCTCCAGCAACCTCGGAACCGTCATCGGCACCAACCACGGCGGTACCTACCGATGTCCCGTCGAGTGCTCCAGCAACCTCGGAACCGTCATCGGCACCAACCACGGCGGTACCTACCGATGTCCCGTCGAGTGCTCCAGCAACCTCGGAACCGTCATCGGCACCAACCACGGCGGTACCTACCGATGTCCCGTCGAGTGCTCCAGCAACCTCGGAACCGTCATCGGCACCAACCACGGCGGTACCTACCGATGTCCCGTCGAGTGCTCCAGCAACCTCGGAACCGTCATCGGCACCAACCACGGCGGTACCTACCGATGTCCCGTCGAGTGCTCCAGCAACCTCGGAACCGTCATCGGCACCAACCACGGCGGTACCTACCGATGTCCCGTCGAGTGCTCCAGCAACCTCGGAACCGTCATCGGCACCAACCACGGCGGTACCTACCGATGTCCCGTCGAGTGCTCCAGCAACCTCGGAACCGTCATCGGCACCAACCACGGCGGTACCTACCGATGTCCCGTCGAGTGCTCCAGCAACCTCGGAACCGTCATCGGCACCAACCACGGCGGTACCTACCGATGTCCCGTCGAGTGCTCCAGCAACCTCGGAACCGTCATCGGCACCAACCACGGCGGTACCTACCGATGTCCCGTCGAGTGCTCCAGCAACCTCGGAACCGTCATCGGCACCAACCACGGCGGTACCTACCGATGTCCCGTCGAGTGCTCCCGCAACCTCGGAACCGTCATCGGCACCAACCACGGCGGTACCTACCGATGTCCCGTCGAGTGCTCCCGCAACCTCGGAACCGTCATCGGCACCAACCACGGCGGTACCTACCGATGTCCCGTCGAGTGCTCCAGCAACCTCGGAACCGTCATCGGCACCAACCACGGCGGTACCTACTGATGTCCCGTCGAGTGCTCCAGCAACCTCGGAACCGTCATCGGCACCGTCGAGTTCACCAGAAACAGGGGTTCCGGGTACAATTCCACCAGGGACACTCCCAACTGCTGTTCCCCCTACAAATGCCCCAACTACTGCCCCCGTTACCTTTCAGCCGAGTGCCGCACCAACGACGCTAACACCAACGTTAGGACCAACAGGAGCACCTGCGACGAGCGCTCCTCCAACGTTCACTCCAACACCTTGGGTCCTGGTGGGAAAGACGAGTACTTTGATGATGAAGACGACAATGCCAAGCAAGTACCAACTGATGTATTTAGCCAGCGAACTTGAAGAAGCTGGCGTGCGAGGGGAGGAAGAGCTGATGGGTATCAGTTTCCAATTTCAGTTCGAGCAGAACGAGCATGTCGATGCTGCAGTTACAGTAGGATGGACATCCGAGAATAATGTTGTATCGAACGGAGCTAAGGTGCCGCAAACGGAAGTGAAGTGGCTGAGCACAGCTGCTTTGAGTTTGACCGAGGCCGGTTGGGCGAGGGCGGAACTGACCTACCCCGCGAGGTGGGATGGATTATCGAATTTGGTAGTAGAGCTGTGTTGGCTCGGAAGTTTTGAACTCGAAGTGTCCGCAACGGAGGTTGCCTTTGATGCCGCGTTTGTCAGTCAGCACGATACGCTGTGCACGCCGCAGTGTGACGTGTGGTGCGTTGCAGCAGGTGTTGCTTATGGCATTCAGACGGTCCGGCCTGTCATCGAAGTTTACGCACAGCCAAACGTATTTGAAAGATGCCACTTGGAAGGAGTTAGTGCGACGACGTGTAGTGAATTCGTGGGTGCCGAAGCAGCCAGCTGTTGCTCGCGGACGTACAGTACGACCCTGCAAGCGTGTCGGGGTGAGATTCCGATGCCATTCAGAGCGTCCTCGCCGGCTTTCGTTCTCTGTCCCGATGAGTGTAGATCTGCTAACGAAATCTGTGCTTCCATTTGTACTGCCGAGTTCGGAAGAGCGAGCCAGACGGGGCTCC
>JAPJBO010002429.1:0-15863 GCA_030068145.1 Diplonema papillatum | reverse complement strand
GTGAGAAAACAACACACGGTGGTAAGCGAAGAACAAATCAGGGTCGAAGCAGCTACGTCGAACGAATTTCTTAGTACTAACAATCTTGCGGGTTGCCCTTCAAAGTATTGTGCTGGCTAAAAAGACGTAGGCAGCGTGTTTTGGTGGCTGATCAGAATTCCATACCTGAAATATGCACAGGGTAAATACAAGTGGGAAAACGATCAGAGCTGCTCAAACAATCTTGTGGGTTGCCCTCTAATGTGTTGTGCAGGCGATCATGTTCGCTCCTGACGGGTTAACTTCCCCCGGCACGTAGGTGCGGAGCGTGCCAATCCCTCGTCGTTATCTTGCTACCATCAAATATGCATGGGAGACAGTGTTCCGTCTACACATTTATGAAAACAAAACTTTTCCCCCTCCCCAGAAGTACATGCTGCCTAGCGAGTCGCAGTCACAATCAGGGCGGGTGCCCTGAGTTTTTTAGCTGATTGCTCAGACACGGTTGTAGGGGTCTTCTCCCCGTGACGGATTCGCCTGTGCTCTGGTGCACGGGTGGTCCTGGCTGTGACGAGCTACGAGCAGCCGCCTGACAAACCAGACTCACACCGCAGTCCTGTCTGCAGACACTCAGGTTCCGCGCTGATGATTGTCCGCCTTCTGTGTCCGTGGCTTAAAGGACCGAAACACGGCGCAGACGGGACCAGTGCGGTGTTGTAGCGCACATCCATTCCAAGCACGTTCTTGCAATCCCCAGAAGTACATGAGTCATACCAGCCTACTTTCCCGTCTCTCACACGCAGGTGCGGAGCGTGCCAATTTCCTCGGCCATCATCTTGCTAGCATTAAGCATGGTAGGCAGTGTTCTGTCCACACATTTATGAGGACCGAAAATCTTCCCCCTCTCCCGAGATATTAACAGTCCTAATTTCCCGTCTCTCACACGCAGGTGCGGAGCGTGCCATTCCCTCGGCATCATTCGGCTGAAGTCGAGCAGCGACTTCTTCTTCAATGCGGAGGGGCGCCAGTATCTGGCGTACCTGGCGACCCTCGTCGTGATGTTCTGGGTGGCCTGGTGGACGTACTACCACGTCACGAAGATCTACTGCCAAGCGCTGCTGGAGAACAGAATGGACGACCTCGACACCAGCACGACGGCTGGCGTCATCGACCGCAGCGTCGTCGTCAACCCCATTACGCGGCTCCCCGGCCCAGACCGCGGCCTCGCTTCGCCCGAAATCGGCGTGTCCGAGCCGCCGATGGTCGTCGGGCAGCGGACGTCGCGGGCTGGCGACGAAGAGCTGGAGACGAAGAAGGGGAGCGATCAGCGGGATTCGGAGAAGTCCGAAAAACTCGAGTCTCCCGCCCACGCGCCCGCGGGCGATGTTGGCGGCGACATGGAGTTGGCCGACGAAGACGAGGCGGCGGCCGAGTTCAGCGACGTCGACGACGAGGAAGACGAAGAGGAGGAGGAAGACGACGGCAACTTCGACGACTACGAGAACATGCTCGCCGAAGCGCAGGGGCACGAGCGCCGGCGCCGGGGGTTCAACCAGGCCTACTACGCCCGCAAAGCCGTTCTTCTTCTCGCCCAGTACAGCCCTAGCGGCTTGGGTATGCGCATTTCCCTCTTTTTATTAGTACTAACAATCTTGTGGGTTGCCCTTCAATGTATTGTGCTGGCTAAAAAGACGTAGGCAGCGTGTTTTGGTGGTTGATCAGAATTCCTTACCTGGGGTAAATACAAGTGGGAAACCGATCAACCGGCACGCACAAACAAAACGAAGCGCCTGTCTTTTTTGGTAGGAAAATAAACTTGTTTTTTTGCAGACTAATAATATTCCGAACGACAGGTTTGCCGCTCCAATCCGTCCAGAGAAACAAAGTAACTTGCTTGGAACCTGACTAACCTAACAATATAGCTTGCACCACTTCATGTGGTCAGCAGCAAGATTAGCAGCTTTCTGGCTTCACCTTTTACTCCAACCATACGGCGCGCGGCAAGCAGAACAGGAGCAGTGGACGAGGGTGACAGACACAAGCATAGGAGTGAGGATTTTAAGCACCTGCTTTGTCGGAAATCCTTGAGGAGGCCGCAGTTGCGAAAGCAGATCAAAGGAGATAAATGTGCTGTTGCCCACACGAAACACAGGCGAATCTGGGTTTAGTGGCGGGCGTAAGCCTTCAGCAATACGCACCAGGGGCAGCAGCCAGTTGTGAGACAGGTGAGCAGCGCAACCTCTCCTAGCGAGATCAAGCTGCGTCTGATGCAGATGTTGTACGGAATTGCCGGCGCGCCTTCATTGTGCAGGTTGCTGCTGAGGCCACTAGGGTGGCAGCTTTGTCAGGTCAAGTTGCATAAGGCGTCGTGGGGGCCTGGCCAACCACCTCAGCACTGTAGGGCACAGCCCTTTTGCGGCCGTGTCGAAGAACACCAACCTCGGTTGATTGTCGGCAGCACAAGAAAGTTCTCGACGTAGCTGCGTTGACTCCGAATGGAAGGGAGGAAATATAGAGGTAGAGGGGCAAGTACAATACACACGCAATCTGATTTGTTCTTCGCTTTCACGTTCGTGTTGTTTTCTCACTCAGGACTTTTGACCTGTTGTGTTCGTGTGTTCTTGTGGTGAAGGGGTAGACCGGCATGACCTCACGTCCGTCCAACACGTCAGTCTGTTACAACACTTGGGATCCCTTCGGTTCTTTGTCTGGCAACTTTTGTTGAGCATTTCCTTCCAAAAAGTATGTAAAAAAGTCGAAGGCACCAATTTGTGGCACCCATACGGGATCTTCGGAAGCAGAAGATATCACCCACAACATGCCCACACAACAACAACAAACAGGCCTCGTTCTCGGAGTGGTCGCGCTGGTCGACTCGTCATTTTTGTCGGGCATCTGGCTGCTCACGCTGTACTTCTTCCTCTGGACGCTCCTGATGAGCGGCGACACGAAGGTTCTCGTGAATCTGCTCCCCACGCTGCTGTGCTGGTCCGCAGTTCACGTCAGCGTGATATTCGCGTCCGGAGTCCCGGGAGTGTTCGAATACAGCGACGACACGATGAAGCGACTAAGCGCCATCGGCGTCATCAGGAGAACGAACTCGACGCTGGCGCTGGTGGCGCACTCGTGCTTGATGATCCTGAACGCGGTCGTCATCCGGTTGTCGTCGCTGGCACCCGCAGCGGGGGCGGAGGATGACAGCTCGTCGAAGCGGCAGTCGAAGCTGCTTGACGTCACAGTCGGGAACATGGGCACGACCACGCTCCTCGAAAACCGAACCGCCTACTGGTACTCTTACATCGTCGTCGGCTTGAAGAACGAGCTGCTGATGCGAGCGCAGTACGTCACGTTGCTCATCCTCGTCGTCGTCGGGTGCCTGCACGTCGATTTGATCCAAGCCTCCCTCATCTTTGCGTTCGTCCTCTTCGCCTCCTCTACCGACGTCGCCCGAAAATACTGGGTCTTCCTCGTCGCCTGGTGCATCGTCGTGACCACGTTCCTGTACGGGTACAACGTGTACACCCACGGGTGGGGCATCCCGCGCAAGCTGGGCAACCTGCAGTGGGACATCCTCGTCGAGGAGCCGCTGGACAGCATGCTGGAGCTGACTCCTTTTTTGCTCCTGGTGTTCTTCAGCATCTGGCAGCTCAAGCTGTACGGCGCGTCTTCGGTGGCGGAGGCGGCGCTGGCGGCCGACAACGAGAACCCGAAGACGGCGGTGCTGCAGGCGAACCTTTCGATGTTCTGCGTCTGGGTCACGATGCTCGTCGTTGTCGCGTTCAGCTCACCGACCATCATGACAGCCGGATATCTGATTATATTCGTCTGGGCCAGCGCCGTCACGTCTTTCGGCGGCGGCGTGCGAAGCGCAAACCTAGTGTTTACATGGGTCGTACTTTTGTCCTACGCTGCGTCCTGCTTCGTCGCTCTGTATCTCTTCCAGTTCGAGGACCTTCGGTCTGGTTTCGCTGAGGTCGTCAACGTTTTGTTTGACTGCAGCGACGAGCCGACTGACGGGTACACCGGCGATGCAGACACCTTCAAGGAGCTGACCGTCTGCGTCGCGCAGTTCGGGTTCAAGCGGTACTCCGGCGTCGGGACGCGGGCCGTGGGCCTGATCCCGCACTGGGCGTTGTTCACGCTCTCCCTCTGGCAGCTGTCGCGGCTGCGCTCGGTCTGGAAGCTGTCCGGGAGGGGTGAGGCGCAAGACGCACCTGATCCAGCCTCCGAAGACGCGAGTTCGAATAGCCGGTATGTCATCGCAATGGACCACGGGCGGACGGCCCTGCCAGACTTCCACAAGTACTGGGGGAACGTCGTGAAGCGCACGAAGCGGGCGATTATGGTCGTCGCCCCGTTTTGCATGTATCTCGCCATCTACTTCGCCGCGACGCAGAGTCGTACACTCATCGCCGCCGGGTTCTTCGTGATGCTCACCATCACGCTCGTGACGGGGCGGGTCAACTCCCTGCTGCTGTGCACGTACGCAGCTCTGACCATCGGACTCAACTTCTGGTACCAATACAGCTTCTTCCCGTCGTTCGTCAGCGATTCAGCGACGGCTTATTTCGGGCTGGGCACTGTCAGCACCCCCTGGGCGTGCCAAACGCTGACGTCGGAGGACGAATGCGCGACTGTCGCCGGCTGCTCGTGGACGATCACCGCGACGTTGACCCTGACGCTTGCCGCCGACGAAGAGGCGGCGGGCGGCGGGGGGGGGTTCTTCGACCTTTTCGGGCAGTCGCGCTCAGTCTTGCGGCATCAAGACGCGTTTTCTTGCCACGGAGGTTCAAACGACTCACTGTTCTCCATCGTCTGGGCGGACCTCCTCGTCGTCGTCGCGGCGATGCTCTGCCGGCGCGCCCGCCTATGGGCGCAGGATGCGGCGCAGGCCAAGTGCGTCTCCGTCGAGAAGTACCTGCAGGACCTCACCATTTTCAACCATCCCGTCGACCCATTCGCCCCGGTGGATGCCGGTGGGGGCGCTGCGCCGGCGGCGGCGCCTGAGGCGGACGGGGAGTCGGAGGAGGACAAGTTCTTGGCGAGCTTCACCGAGGACCAGATCCGTAAGATTGTGAGGTTGCAGGCATACTGGAGGGGACACGCCGTGCGAGACCGGCTTTCGCACATCGTGTTGGTCGAGACGAAGGAAGGGAAGACGCTGAAGGTGAACGACGGCAGCATCGAGGTCATCATCTCGGCGCACTACTGCGGGGACAACAACGACGTCGAAGACGTGACGCACATCCTCCGGCGGCAGATCCAAGACGGGGGGTTGAACATGGACGTCAACGACCCGACGCTCGGAATCGACAGGTTCATGGGCATCGGAAAAATACTGCGGCTCACCTACGTTCCGCAGATCGCGCCTCCGAAGCCGTTGTTCAAGCGTGTCACGCAGGTCCTCGCCCGGCAAACCAAGCTGCTGCGGAAGCAGCTGTGGCCGATGGTCATCCGGTTCGTCCACTGGCTGGCGGAGCAGCTTTGCTGGATCATCGACTTCGGGTACCTGTTCTACTCGTACGAAATCACCCTCGGCGTCCTTCTGATCGTATCGGCCTCGCGCCAGCACCTGGTCGAATCCGTCGTATATGTCGCTATCCTCGCGGTTCTCCTCCGAAAAGGAAGGACCGGCGGGCTGTGGCTCAGCCACTGCATCGTCTGGATCGCGTCCATGCTCTGGATCCAGATGGTGTTCTACATCGGCATGCCCGAGGGGTGGCGCGACTGGGGCCCGTTCATGGACCGGGAGGACATGGGCGGGTACACGTACCAGTACTACGAATACCTCGGCCTGTACCCGAACAAGTACGATTTGTTCGCGGGGTTCGTGTGCTTTTTCGCGATCATGCAGCACTTCAGGTACAACAAGCGGTTCAAGCGGGCGATCCCGAAACACCCGAATGCCGTGTTTTACGGGGCTGCGACGCTGACGGAGTATCTCGAACAGAAGGTCGACGGGGAGAAGACGAGGCGAGAAGCGGTGATCGAGCTCACCCACAGGGTGGACTCGACCATCGAAGAGCTCTGCGCGCTGCTGCCCAAGCCGCTGACTCCCGACGTCATCGTCAAGCCGAAGACCGTGCCGGCCCGGATGTTCGGGTACTGGCTGATGTTCCTTCCGTACATCTGCTTGGTCGGCGTCTTCGTCGACTCCACCGTCGCATCGTTCATCTCGGTGTTCCGCATGGGGAAGCTCGCATTCGCGATGTATTTCTTCTACATCTGGGACCGGATGGAGTGGCAAGGCAACCGGCTCTGGCGGTACCTCGTGTATTACTTCCTCTTCTGCCTGTTCATCCACCAAGTGCAGTTTATCCCGCACGTAGCGGACCGGTGGGAAAGCGCGAGTATATGGGCGAAGTTGTACAGCTTCTTCGGCGTGATCGAGTGCCGGTACGTGGACGGGGAGTGCTTCGGGTCGTTCATCGTCGTGAACGCGTCGGAGGTCTTGTTGATGGTGCTGCTGTACCTGCAGAAGCGGAATTACGACCACTTCGAACATATCTTTGTCCTGCACAACAGCTTCGTGAGGGCTCACGAGGCGAGGTCCGTCCGGGAGGAGGTCGCCCACAGGGAGAAGGAGAAGAAGGAGCGCGGGTTGGCACTCGCCCGCGAGATGGCCGAGGACCGGCGGAAGATCCTCGAAACCACCAAGCGGGAGCTCGCGAAGAACCTCGAAGAAAGCACGGGCCGAACCGGTCCCGTCGTCTCGTTCGCGCCGCAGGTGTTTCCGCCTCCGAAGCTGTTCGACGACCCGGATCAGACCCCGCAGGAAAGGTCCCGGCGGGCGACGCTCCGAAAGCTGCTTCTCAGGGGCTACGCTGTGGGACCGTCGGGCTCGTTTCCGACTGAATTTGAGACCGGGGTGGACAACCGGCTGTTCATCCGGAGGATGAAGGAGAGCTTCAGCCTCGGGCAGGACGTCACCATCGGGATACCCCCCCATTTCAAGGCGAGCAAACAGGACTACATCCGGGGCTTGCTCGAAGGCCCGCTGGTGCCGGCCTCCGACGACGCGCCGGCGGCCTTCCGCGCCGGCAAAGCGGTCGCGGCGTTTTCGCTGCCCGCGTCGGGAACGAACCTGGTCGTGCTGATCCTGGCGGCAGCGGTGGCGGCGTCGCACGTGCAGATGCAGAAGGACACGCGGTTCTACATGAAGGTCGTGCAGTTCCTGAACAGGCACTCTTTGCTCGGCACCCCGCAGGTCCTGCTGACCCCAGCCGCGATATCGCGGAAGCCGATGTCCTACATCCGGGACGGAGCGATCAGCTTCCTGAAGACGCACACAGACATGATTTGCTTCATGGTCTTCGCCATCAACTACTGCGTGAGCGTGTCCATCCTCGACATGATCCCGTCCGCGTCGGCGTTCCTTTACGCTCTCCTCGCCAACCCGAGGCCAGCGGCTGCCTACTGGCAGTACATGCTCATATACATCCAATGCCTCCTCGCGTTGAAGTGTGTGATTCAGTCCATCGAACGGTCGTTCGATTACAGCGTCCCTGCGACGGTGCTGTACGGGAAGCTCGGCCGCAACGACTTTTTCGCGAACGTCTTCGGCGACTTCAGCGCGATCGTCGCGATTCTCGTCCGGCAGGCCGTGCTGCGGTCGTGGGGGCTGTACAACCCGAACGAGAAGAAGCAGGTGAACGCGGCGGCGGCGGGGGCCGGGGGCGACGAGGAGGACACGTGGGAGGCGGGAAGCATCAAGAAGGTGGGGTCCACCATGAAAGTGCGCCGGACGTCGCATAGAGCGTCGCACGCGCACCACGACGACAGCACCGGCAACGGGCTCGGGACGGGGTTGACGCTGTCGGAAACCATCGGGAGAGCCCGTCAGGGCACCATGGGCGTCAAAACTCCGAGGGCAGCGCATCCACCCCACCCGGAAGGCCACCAACCCGACGAGGCACCCCCCAGGCGGCTGCCGTCGCGGGTGGGACCGAAGGCGACCAGTTCGAGCCGTCGGGCGCCTGACGCGGCGCACGCCGACGACGACGCTGTCACTTCCGACCCCGAAAGACGCGGCGGCGGCCGCGGCGGAGGCGATTCGCCGCCGCGGAAGGCGCACGCGACCGACGAAAGCGACGCAGAGCGGCGCAACGGCAACAACAACAACCCGCCGGGAACGCCACGGGGCAAGCCGCGGCAACGGCGGGAGCGGAAGAACAGTACGAGCTCCGTCGTGTCGGTCCGCTCCCGCGTGCAGATGGCGCGAAACGCGTCGAGCCGGAGCCAGCAGCTGCAGCTGCAGCAGGGGGGCCCGCGGAAGAAGGGGTCGTGGATGGACCGGAAAGCGTCGATGTCCTCGCTCGCTGCGACGAAAACGGTCGTGGACGAGATCCTCGACGACCGGAAGAAGCAGGGCGGCACGAGGGATCTTTACGTGTACGGCCTCGCCATCGACCTGCTGAGCTTCATATTCTTCATCGCGTTTTACGCCTTCCTCGGGACAGAGGAGGACTTCAGCCTCGCCGAATCCATCGCGCAGAACCTGCTCCCCGGCGCGCTGGTAATGGGGATGATCATCCTCGTCCTGACAATGGTCGTCGACCGGGTCGTGTACCTCTTCTCGGACCTGAAGGCGAAGTTTGTCACGCAGATCGGCCTCGGGCTGTTCTACCACTTCTTCTTTTTTTCATGGTTCAGCAAGTACGGGGTCGAGAACAAGCCGACCGCCCACGCGTTCGGCTCGATCCTACTGCTCTCCCGCGCCCTTTGGCTCGGCATTGCAGCGAAGCAGATCACCAGCGGGTACCCGGAAATCCGCCGGCACGACTGCTTCACGGCGACGAACGATCCGACGATCTTCACCCTGTACAAAGTCGTTCGGGCGATCCCTTTCCTTTGGGAGCTCCGGGTTCTGCTGGACTGGTCCTGCAGCAAAACGACGCTCAACCTCGATGACTGGCTGAAGCTCGAAGACGTCCGAAACGAAATGCTCGAGCGGAAAATGCAGATCCGGGAGCGGAAGGAGACGAACCCGCGGCCCGGCGTCCGGTTCCCCTTCGCGAAGAAGTGCACGAGCGGGTGGCTGTTCATCACCATCATCCTGGTGCTCCTCTTCTTCCCGCTGCTGTACTACTCGACGTTCAGTCCCGTCCTGGCAGCGAACTCCGTCCAGCAGCTCACCGTCGGCACGTACTTCGACGGCACTCCCCCTCTTTACCAGGTATGGCCACTGCAGTACTGCATGCTCATCCGTGTGGTACATATCCCAGTGTTCAACCTCCAAAGGCACACCGGTGCTCGCGAAAGTGACCAACGAGCTTGCCTGCTCGGTCGGACAATTTGTTCTTCGCTTACACCACTGTGTGTTGTTTTCTCACTCAGGACTTTGTGACCTGTTGTGTTTGTGTGATTTGTCGTGTAGGGGTAGACCCGCATGGCACACCTCACGTCCGTTCAACACGTGGTTCGGTAGTTACAGCACTTGGGATCCCTTCTGTTCCTTGTCGGGCAGCATCGTCGAGAATTTCCTTTCAAGCTGGCGCTTATGTAAAATCACAAGAAGACGTCGCCTTTCGTTAACACCACGTGTATGGCAGGTGACGACAGTGTACGAAAAACGCGGCTGATTTGAACCGGAAAAAAAGTTTTTGAAAAACTGACCGGCTGATAATCAGCCAGCTGACTTTTGGAAGGTCTGCCGATCAGAAGGTTTTTGCGACAACATCTTGATTCACATCTTGCCCGGTTTGTGCATTAAGCTGATTCCGCTCCATGGGCGGCAAAGCCAAAGCTTACACCTGTTGAAAATCGGCTGTTCGAGTCTGCCGGTACAAAAAAAAAAGAGGCTCGAATTTGAATCAGTCGGCAAGCCGGCTGATCGCGCGCACACTGGGTGACGATGTCAAAAAGTAACCTGATCTACGAGAAAGTGCTTGCTAGTCCATGTGGTTCATGTACACAAAATAACTCAATGCTGCCCACGCGTGGGACCCACGCCACAAGCAACTCCACCACAGAACGAATACTTGGTCCGGGCGAATGAGCAGGAAAAGGATGTAGGGCTCGCGAGGTGGTTGTCGCTAACGCGCAGGAGCGCCCGCCGTGAATCTGTAACGGTATGCGAACCGGCCGATCGTCCATCACGAGGGGAGGCCTTGCAATTCGTGTTACCATTCCAGAAGCACCTTCACCATTGACGTATCCTTGGGCTATGTACAATAGGTGTATCTGTACAGCCAGCACCCGAGACCATATTGTAGCGCCTCGTGGTCTCGGGATGCTGATGTACACAGCCCCGCATACTAGTACAAGAGGATGTGCACTGTCGAAGGCTACGTAGCCCCGGGTGATGTATGATACGTGCATCTATACAGGGCACATGAGGCTGCCAGCACCCGAGACCATCAACTGGTGCCTCATGGTCACGGGATGCTGACGCATACTAGTACAAGAGGATGTGCACTGGCGAAGGCTACGTAGCCCCGGGTGATGTATGATACGTGCATTTATACAGGGCACATGAGACTGCCAGCACCCGAGACATCAACTGGTGCCTCATGGTCACGGGATGTGCAACCAATGAACTCTCGAAGGCAACATAGCCCTGTTGTACCAGCCCTGGGGTGCCCTACGCCCTACATAGCGCCTCGTGGTCACAATGCCGAGGTGCCACATCCACAGCCTCACGTACTCAGTAGATGAATGTGTTCACCTAAACACCACCCCACCGTGCACCCCCCACACTACAGTCGACAAACAAGAACCTGCAACTGCTGCAACTGACAAATTATTCGACGGATCTATGGTCTGTGACGACGCCGGCGGTGGAGGATTTGGCGAATACGTTGGGCAACGAGGAGAAAACGCCTCCGCAGCTGGTGATCTCCATGGATGTTCTACGGGCCCAAGGGCAGGCCGGTGAGCTCGAGCTGAAGACTTTCATACGGTACAACCTCAACCCTGCCAATCGACACATGATGGTATGCCTCTTCCTCCTCGTCACTTTGCACGTCGCGGCTAGACAATCAGCATTCGGCAGGTGAGTTGTTACGCACTCATCAGCGGAAGCCAGACTTTCATGACCCATTGTGGGATTGACCAGCACGCACAAACAAGACGAAGCGCCTGTTTTACATGAAGGAGAAGTTCCGCTAGCATACAACATGTTTGAGAGGCAGTGTTTTGTCTGCAACACACGGTGGTGTAAGCGAAGAAGAAATCAGGTTGTGTTTGTATTGTATTTGCCCCTCTACCTCATAGAGATTTCCTCCCGTCCATTCAGAGGCGAAACAGCTACGTCGAGTATTTTGTCTAACCATTCTGTCTAAAGTAAGATTCTACCCCCCCTTCCAACACACAGGAAGGCTTGGTCGGCCTGTTGAATTGGAATGGCTCGAATCCAGCCCCAAGCCCGGTATCGCTGCCGTTGTTCTACACGCCGATGCTCTTGAATAAGCCGTCGGACCTGTTCTTCGCGTCGAGGGCCGTCGACTGCGAGCTTGCCGTCGCGATCACGACCAGCGAGAAGTTCTTCTCGTTGAACTGTCGGGGGCTGTTTGCGTGCGGCAACCAGCCGACGACAGAGCGGGAGATCGACTGCATGAGGTTCGAGACGGACTGCCCGAACTACGACGAGGAGCCCCTCCCTCCTTGCAACGATCCGGGCGCGAACCACGGGTACGTCCCGTTCTACTTCGTCGCCATCAGCGACATGGCGGCGACGAGCAATGCGTTGACGGGTCTGTTCAACATCGGCATTGTCGCTCTGTACGTCACATTCGTGCTGGCCATCGGCAAGGTCTTCCGGACCATGCTTTCCGGGTCGGCGGCGGCTGCGTTCATCAAGGACATGCATGACCCGTCGTTCATCGCGCATCTCGCCGACCACGTCCACCTCGCCCGAGGCGAGGGCAACCTCATCCTCGAAGAGGAACTGTACTTCCACTTGATCAACATCATCCGTTCCCCCGCCACTATTCTGCGGATCACTGGGCTCCGCCGCTCATAGGCGCGGGCGACAGGGGTCTCCTCACTGTCACGACGACACACGACGTTCTACTTCGTCGCTGTCACTGGACAAGGCAACGTGGTGACCTGGCCTCTTTAGCCTTGTTGGCTTACGTTTGCGTTGGTCCCTGATCTCTGGTTGATTTCATCAAAGGCGTGCGCGACCCACCGAGCAGGGGGTGGACCGGCTCAAAAAAAGAGCGATGAAGAGCGAGGCCACCGAAGCACACGGGGGGGGGGCCGCTTCGGGACGAAAACGGGGTGTCTCGGTCTCACTCGATCAGTTTCGGTTGGCGAGATCGGAGGGCTCAAGTCCCTTTTTTGAACTGGCGGATGTGCTGCGTGCAAGAACCCCGCCGCATCTCCAAGTCTCCGGATGCCTTGATGCGGGAAATACTCGACGTAGCTGCGTTGACAGCTGGCATGAGGCGGGGGCGACCTCGAAGAAGAGCTGTCCTCCCACTTGATCAAAATCATTCGATCCGCCGCACGTAGGCGTGAACTTACTTGCGGTACGGGGATCTCCTTGCTGTCACGACGATACACGGGACATGGCAGCGACGAGCAACGTGGAAACTCGGCCGTTTCTGACGTTTGTTGCGTTTGTGTCGGTCACTGCTTTCAGGTGAGGGGCGACGCCAAATCACGATGCTGCCCCACTTCTTGTTGCGGTAGTCGTATGGTCCTTTGACAGAGTGAGCCGATGCCTCTCATCTCACCTTTAAAACACGGCTGAGTCACGCATGCTCTTGACAGACGCTAGCGTCCGACATTTCGCACGCGCGTCGCAGTCGTTGGGTGGTATTGACAAGGGGTTTCATCGGACACTTCTTGTTGCGTTGGTGGGGAGTCATCTGTTTGCATGCAAATGAGTACCACACTATGCCAGCTTTTCGGTAAGATTTTTGTGCCTCATTTCTTTCAAGCTGCCGTCGGAAACCTCTACGTCCGTTCTGCTGAGCACGATGCCCGTACATACGGCACAAGGCAGCGAGGACGAAGTGGCGTCACGGTGCAAACCCTGCGGCGAACGAGCAGGGTAGAGCCGGTGTCCTACGCACATCCGGAATGTGGTGCAAGCTGCTTTGGGACACAACTAAGTCTCCTGGCATGGGATATCCACTCTGGCGAGAGTACATAGCAGGAGCGCTCAGTTTGTGAATGCTGAGCCAACTCAAGCTTGCAGCTGGTCCGCCCTGGCCGAGCTTCTTTTTTTTTTTGTACAAGCACCTGCGTGCCGACCCGTCACTGCTGCTGTGTGCGCTCGGATCGCCGCTCAAGGAAGGCCACCTTATGTCACTCGTTTGTTTGTAAAGATTGCTCCGTTCTTCTCCCTGACTTGTTCCCGGATTAGGACGACACATACTACTACTACTACTACTACTGCAGGGAGAGCCGGGGGCAGTGAAGTAACGAAGCCGCGAACGGTGGGTGGTGACCCCTCCGAACAGTCTCCCTGGCCCTGGCCCACGCCTGATGCCGCAACCCCTTAACCCGGGCGGCGGCGCTTTGGCATGAGCCAGGAACCTCAAGGGGAGCAGCGCGAGAGGCATCATCCACGCTTCAAAGGCCCACACATACTACTACTACTACTACTGTACAAGCACCTGCTTTATAGGAAGTACTTGAGGAGGCTGTCTGCTGTTTCTCTGTCGCAGCCGTGCGTCGATAAGTCAAGCACCGGGGGCCGTACCTCCGAGGTTTTCTCTCTCTTCGTTTTTTTTGTACAAGCACCTGCTTTGTAGGAAATACTTGAGGAGGCTGCCTGTTGCGAAATCTCAAAGGAGGCATACTGCGGTACTCATCACGATGCCGATGACTTACCACTATCGCAACAATATTCCAATCCCAACGGAGGTAAATGTGCTGTAGCCCACACGAAACACAGGCAAATCTGGGTCCAGTGGCGGCGGAAGCGTTCAACAAAAAAAAAGACACACTTGCGTAATTGTGTTGTTTTCAAGCAAAGCACAAAGCAGTCTCTCGAGTATTTCTGCTTCTGAATCTTCCACCCGTTTTCACATTCCTTCTCTCTACGAAACGCGTGGGCTGCAAACAGCCACCTGACACAACAACCAGACTCCGCCTATATCTGCTCCGTGGATTTGAAGACGAAACACGGTACAGATAGGACACGGTGTCGCTCACAAATCATTCTATGCACCTTCTTGCGCGCATTAATTCCCCCCCCTCCCCACGACTTGATGATGCACGGTGAGGTCCAGCCTCAGAAGCTGGAGTTAACGAGGGTGTGCCCGAGTCACACCCGAAAAGCCGGTGTGCTACAATCAAAACACGTGTAAATCCACACCCGAAAGCGGGTGTGACTTTCACTCCAGCTTCTGAGGCTGGACTTCGCCGTGTGGCATTAAACATGCACGCGTGACAGTGTTCTCCGGCCTGTGCGGGAACGTTGGAATAATCCTCCGAAAGTCTTTGTTTTACTGCGGGAATACTCCAACACAGCCGCCAAGCCAAGAACCCAGGTGGGTTGGCGGGGGGTTGCCGTTGGACGGGAAGAAAAACACCGAGCAGTAAGCAGTGTCAGCTACAAAAAAGGCGCAGGCAGACCAGCCAAGCCGAATTCTCTTGCCACACACTCTTGCTCCAGCCTTAGAAACTGGAGTTCATTTCTTAGTTTTCAGCCGCATACAGGTTTATGAGGAACCTGCACCACGAGTAGAACCCTCGGATCATGATCAGCTGCCACCTGAAACCACGTCCAGGATTCGGGTTCAGGGGAGTGCGGTCAACGAAAAACTCTGGTTGTCCCTGTTCTTTCGCCTGCTCTCGACGCACAAAAGACGAGCGCCTACTTTTCGGGTGTTGCAGGAAGTCCGTGGTGGTCTATTCCCCACACAGCGGGACGTCACGGGGTTTCACGGTTTCGCAATCCTCCTTCGCTCCACCTTCTGTGGCCAGAGTTCACATCGCAGTTCGCTCAATGCATCGTTTCCTGCTCCCACGATTGGCAAACGGCATCGCGGCTCGTGTCCCCTTTTTCTTGCCCCCGCCCGACCTCATTCAATTGGGTCACCTGGACTGTCCTTTTGCGAGATAAAACAAGAAACAAAAAAAAAATTCCAAAGGTCACACGGAGACCCAATAAAATCCCGATATCTCAAGCGAACTTTACTGGGGGGGGGGGGGTCGAATACAAGAGGTACCTCTTCTATTCGGCGTGCCGATCCTGCAATTTTCCCGAAAAAGAAATGGAAGAAATTACCGCAAACCCGCAACCCGCGGGAACTCCCTTCTTCTTGAAAGACGCACGTAAATTGTGGTTCTCGGGTCTATTTTTCACGGTTCTCTTCATCGGAGCTGAACGTGAGCACAAATTCGCCGAAAAAGGTCTTCTACATGGGGCCAGCAAAGAAATGTCACCAACCAGTGGGTCGATTCCCGTCCTTCCCAATGAAAACCTGTAGTTTCCATGCCCGGTGCCCCGCATCTGGTAAAGATCCACGAACCACGCACATAATTTTTGGTCCCCGGGTTTTCGACCAATATTCAAGCATTGAGAGTAGTACCATGGAGCAACCAGAGTTGTTGTCGACAACATATTGTGTTGAGTGTGTTGAGGTGTCCTTGTCTTGAAAGCAAGACACAATGCCAGCTGGCGTAGCCTGTCTTTCGTTGTTTTGCTATCAAAGGTGCGGAGCTTGCTGCTGCGCAACAACTTTGTCGAGCTACGAACAGCCGCCTGGCAAACCAGGCTCACACCGCTGTCCTGTCTGCAGACACTCGGGTTCTGCGTTGATGATAGGATCGAAACACGATGCAGACAGGACCGAGCACACATCCATTCCAACCGCGTTCTTGCAATTCTCCCCGCCGTCCACCCAAGCTTTCGTTCCGTAGCAAGCAGAAAAAGAAAGATAAACTTGACAAAAAAAAAAAAAAAAAAAAAAAAAAAAAAAAAA
>JAPJBO010002428.1:0-15910 GCA_030068145.1 Diplonema papillatum | reverse complement strand
TTCTCTTTTTCCCCCCCGCCCGCACTTGGCCAGCAGTCGTCCGGGATCATACCCCGAGGGCCGGTGTTTTCTTTTTGTTTTTTGTTTTTTCTTTAGTCCTTTCCCCTCCCACCATGCCCGAGGGACCCATACCCGGGCTCAGCTTCCAGTCAGTCCCTCAGGGCCTTCTGGAGAGGCTCAGCCGGGTACCCGAGCTCGGGCCGAGAGCCCCGTGGAGGAGGCTGGGGGGCAGGGAGACCCAGCAATGGGGGTTCGCCTTCCGACAGGGCGGACTCCCGCTCAAGCTGGAAGAGGGGATCCCCGAAGGGCCCCTTAAAGAAATGGCGGATCTCATTCGAGTCCGCCTGGGGTGGGTACCGGACCAGTTGCTGGTCAACCGGTACGGGAGAGGGGTGGGAATCGCCCCCCACACGGACCAGCGGGCGCTGGGTCCGACGGTCGCGACCGTGTCGCTCTTAAGTGACACGGTCATGGAGTGGGAGAAGGGGGGACGGAAGGTAAGGACCCCCCTGCCAGTCGGCACCCTGTGCCACATGGAAGGCGAGGCCAGGTGCCTGTGGACGCACGGGATTCGTCCCGCCGACGTCACACAGCCCCGGGTCTCGCTGACCTACAGGTCGGTGCGCGGGGGGGCCCGATCACTCTCCCACGATCCCCCCCAGCCCTCGGCCGATGCCCCGTCGCACCCCACGGTCGGAGCTCCTCGGACGAAACGCCCCACCGACCGGGCTCAAGGTCTCCTGCCAGGCAAGCCGGGGAGAAACGAAGAGGAGGAGCACGACCAGGGAGGTGCGACGGACGCAGAGCGGGATCAGGGCCGCCCCCCCCAGAGAGAAGAACGGGACTGGGACGCCCCCCCGAGGGCACCCCCAGCATCCCTTGCGCCCCAGCCCCGGGAAGCCCGCCCGTGGAGGTGGGAGGACGTGTACACACACGTCTTCGAGAGCCCCGCCCAAGGCTGGATTCCCCTCCGAGATTCCAACCGGAGGGGGGTAAGGCTAGTGGGGCCCAGTCCCCCGCCAGCGCCCCCCGGAAGAGTCCCCCCCCCTCCCCCACCACAGGAGTGGGGGCCGGAGTGGGTCCCAGGGGATGCCCCCCTCGCCCGGGGCAGGCCGGCACGACTGCCAAAGACGGGGGGCACAAAAGGAGGGGACAGACGCCGGAGCCCGCTCCCCACCTACCCGCCCAAGCCCCGCCCGAAGAAACTGAGGCCCACCCCTAGCAAAGAAGAAAGGAGGGTAAAAGCGGGGCGCCGACGGGAGGCCCGGGCCAAAAGGAGGGAGGAGGAAGGGCAGCAGCCCCGCAGCCCCAGCCCGGCCCCCCGAAAGGAGGACGAGGGGGACCCGCCCACCACGAAGGGGAGGTGGTGGGCGAGAAACAAAAGGAGGAGGGAGGGTGGAAGGAGAAAGACCCGTCCCCACAAGAAGAGACGGGAAGGCCTCCGCAGGCCTGCCCCGCCCGAGGAGGACGAAGAGACCCCGGTCTCGTGCCCGCAAGGCAGGGGCGCCCCCCCCAGGAGGGCGGGAGGGTGGAAGAAGGGACCCTCCCCTGGTCTAGGCGTGTGGGGGTTAGTCGTACTGTGCGGGGCGTTCTGCCTCGGGCAGGCGACCCCACGGCCCCAGGGGGTGGTACGCGGCCGGTGGGGGGCACAACCCTCCACCGACGACGGCGAACCCACGCCGACACCGGAGGCCCGGTGCCCAAGGACGCCCCGCCCCCCCCGCCCCAGCCCCCGCCCTCGCCCCCCTTCCCGGTCTGACGATGGGGGGGAACAACGCGCCAGGGTTGGAGAGCGGCCACAAGACCGGCCATCCCCCCCACGACCCCCCCAAGAGAACAGACACACCCCCCGGCCGCCTATGAAGGAGGGAGGGGGCAGGGGGCGAGCGGCCCCGTGGCCCCTCCCCCCGGAGGGGGGACAAGACCCGGACACCGGCGGAGCACCGGTGTCCGGGGCGTGGTGGGGTGGGGCAGTGCTGATGACGGGCCTGGGGCTCTTGTACGTAGTCCGCAATGGGTGGAGCAAGGTTCCACGGGCCTTGGCCCGGGGGACCCCGCCAACGACGAAGGTCCCCGAAAGCTCGGGGCCGGGACGACAGGACCCAGGGACGCACAGCACTGCCCCGGAACCCCGGTACCCGCGCGGCTCCAAGCTGGTGTGGGAAAGGAGGGTGGGCCTTCTCAAAAGCTCCCGCCCAAGTGGCCTACACGGTGGGGCGCAGGCCCGGAGTAGTTGTACCCGCAGCCGGTGGGTTTTGCTGTGGGTAGTGCTAGTAGGGGCGGCGGCGGCGTGGGGGGACTCCCACCTGACGGAACGGCTCCGGGGCAGGAGGGGGGACGGTTTGCCGAACGTAGGGGCCTCAGGACTGGGCCGACCGAGCTCGTCGACTGCAGCCGAGGGGCGGGTCCCAGGCCGCGAGACCGCTTGGGAGGCGATGCGGGAAGGTGCCCGGCAGGCACGACCAATCCTGGCCCCAGGGGCCCAGTGGACGATGCTCGCTGCGGGGCTGGGCATGCTCCTGGGGCTGAGGCGACGAAGGCAGCCGGAAGGCGGAACACTCGAGAGGCGGCCGAGGAGGTTGCGGAGGTGGAGGGGTTCACGCCCGGGCAGACGCCGCCCGGTCTCGGCCTACGAGAGGGAAGAGGCCGCTCGGAGGCAGGAGGCGAGGTACGAGGGGTGGGGCGACCCGCAGGCCGGCCCTCAAGTGATCTGGCTCGACCCCCACGACCTGAGGGGTGGCGGGGAGCCCGAGGCGACGAAAAAGGCGCAGCAGCAGAAGCGCCCCCCGAGCCGGTCGGCCCCCGGCAACAACCCCGAGTGCCCAAGCGTGCGGGAAGAGGCGTGCAAAGTCGGAGGCTGCCCCTTCAAAGGCACGCGCGATAAACTCGTGCATCACCTGGCGAGGGAGCACCAGTTGCCGGGGGGGAAGGACGCCGTGCCGGCGGCGGATCTAGCCAGGCTAAAGATGGGCCTGTGCCACCACTGCGGAGCTGTGGAGGACCGGAAGTGCGCCAGCAATGCCCATGTGAGCTGCAGGCAGAAAGCCGAGTCGACCAGGGACCACCCGCACGAAGAGCCGGAAGGGTGCTGGGAATACGCGGCGGCGATCGACCGCACCAGGATCCTAAGGGAAGCGGGGGCGACGGCTCTCTCCACAAGCGGGGAGGGCGGAAACTGTGGCTACAGGGCGCTCCTGCACGCGATGGACCCCTCCGCGGACGACGTGGGGCAGCTCAGGAGGGAGTTAGCCCGCCACATAGCGACGAGGTCGGACTACTATAAAGGGGTCCTGGGCTCGGAGAAAGCAGTGCGGGAATACGTCCAGGAGATGGGGTCGGGCTCGAAGTGGATGGACCACCTCGCTCTCCAGGCAGCGGCCGACATGCGCGGGGCGTGCATCATCGTGGTGAAGGGAGGGAGGAACCCGGTCATCAGGATAGGGGAGGACACGCGGGACGAGAGGAGGATCCTCGTGGTGGCTTTCGGTAACGGGCACTACGAGAAGGTCTCCTACAAGGACCTGAAAAAGGAGAAGGCCGAGGGAAGTGCGAAAGAGATCCTCTGGAAGAGGTCGGCCAAGGCGAAGATGGTCAACGTAGATGAAAGCCCCGCGCACGCGGGGACAATCGAGGGGACCCTCGGTGTCCGCGACGCCCGGTGGTTGGCTTGCCCAGACCTGAAGCAGGGGTGCTACTCCCTGCACGGGATTCGGCAGGGAGCGGCCTTCTTTTGCCCACTGCTCGGGTGCGAGAGGTCCATGAGGGCGGCGGGCGGGCGGATGGGACCGAAGTTCAGCAGCTTCGGGGCTTTAAAGGCGCACTTAGATGTCCACAACAGGGAGGACAAGATCAACCCTAACGTACTGTCGCAGCTGGGGCTGAGGGAGTGCGTGGTGTGCGGGGACATGGTCAAGATCGAGAAGATGGCACACGCAGCGTGCGCCAAGAAGCTGAAGGGAGGGGACAACCCGGGGGTGACGAGCATCCCTCACGCGGACAGGAGTACGCTCCCAGGGTGGGGGGAAGTGGCACACCTGCGGCTCCAGACCCGCAACTCCGTTCCGAGGCCGCTCCACCGGTTGTGGGCGGAGACTTTAACGCGGACCTTGAAACTGGTCAACGAGGAAAAGAGCGAGGCCTCGGCGCTCTTGCTGTACATGCTGCCGAAGACGTGCCTGGGGAGGGACAGGGGGGGCCGGAAGGCCCATAACAAGAACATCACCCTGACGAGAGACAGGCTGGTGGCCTGGGGCGAAGGCAGCTACAGCCGGCTGTGGGAAGACGCCAAGGCCGGGGCCGCCGCGGCCGGCGGGAAAGACAGGGCAAGATTGGACGAGGAGGAGGGGAAGCTGGCCAGAGCCACAACGCTGACCAAGATGGGGAGATTCTCTATGGGCAACGCGGCACTGGTAGCAGAGGGCCTAGCCGAGGACAACAACACCACCTGGGAAGCTCTCCTTTCCAAACACCCGAAGGCAGCCGAACACCGGCGACAGGAGGGGCCGGCAGGGCTGGAGGCCGGGGACCCGCTCTCGGTGCCTGAGGACGCAGTGCTCAGCGCGATAAAAGAGTTTCCGAGAGGCTCGGGGGCCGGCCCGTCCTCCCTCAGGGCGCAGTTCCTCAAGGACGCGGCGGGAGCGCCAGACAATCCGGGGGTTGTGGCAGAGATGACGTCCTTTGTCAACCTGCTGCTGGCGGGCAAGGTCCCGGTCGAGGCGAGGCCGTACCTGGCCGGAGCCACACTGATAGCCCTCAGGAAGAAAGACAAGCCCGGGGACGTCCGGCCGATCGCAGTGGGAGAGGTGTGGCGGCGCCTGACGGCCAAGTGCGCGTGCGCCAAAGTTAAGGACCAGGCCAGGGAGGTGCTGATGGAGGGCAATCAGGTGGGGGTAGCGGTGCCGGGAGGAGCGGAAGCGGCAGTACAAGTGGTACGGGAGTACGCCCGCCGGATGAGCAGGGTGAAGGGGAAGGCCATGCTGAAGGTGGATTTGCGGAACGCCTTCAACTGCGTGCACAGGGAGGCGTTCCTGAGGGAAGTGGAGGACCGCTTGCCAGAGATCTGGCCCTGGGTGAAGTGGTGCTACGGAGGGAGCTCCAAGCTGTTCACCAAAGGGAGGGAGATCTCCTCAGAGGAAGGGGCGCAACAGGGGGACCCTCTCGGCCCCCTTCTGTTCTCCCTCGCCATAGCCCCCATCATCAAGCAGATTAAGGCAGAGACAGGAGTCGACCTGAGTCTTTTCTATTTAGACGACGGGTTTTTTGCAGGAGACAGCGAGTGCATCCTCAAGGCGTTCAAAAAGTTTGAGCGAGCGTGCTTGAAAATAGGCCTGAAAGTGGCCAGGGACAAGTGCGAGTGGATCATGCTGGACGAGAGCCTGAGCAGGGACCCGCAGGACTGGGGGTTCCCGAAGGACACGAAAATGAGGAAAGGGGACGCCTTCGACTTCCTGGGGGCCCCGATCGGGTCCGACCAACACTGCGCGGCGTTCCTGGGGAAGAAGGTGGAGGAGCTGAAGGCGACTTTCCGGATGCTCCGAAAGATGGAGGACAAGCAGGCGGCCTACTGCCTCCTGAGAGCGTGCGACTCCTTCGGGAAAATGGTATACTACATGCGGGCCGTACCAGGGACAGGGGTCCGCAAGACTTTCCGGAAGTTCGACGCCCTTGTCAAAGACGCGATGGAGGACATCTGCGAGCTGGGGTTCTCGGACAGGTCATGGAAGCAGGCCAAACTGGCGATCAGGCTCGGAGGACTAGGGCTCAGGAGCACAGAGGAGCACCACGTGTCCGCCAGCATCGCAGCCCTAGCGGGCAGGAGGGGCCTGGCACGCACGCTGGACCCGGCTTACGAGATCAACGGAGCGCAGTGGGGGGAGGCCGCGGCGGAGTTCAATAGGTCGATTCCCCACCTCAAGGCCGAGGGGGGAGAGGCAGCAGTGAAAGTTGACCCGACCCCGCCGGAGGAGGTCCTAGTTCAACGCCTCCTGTCGAGGGCCGTCGAAGAAGACCAGCGTTTGGGTCTGCGGGGCAGCTACGAGGACGACATCAACCAGGCGAGGCTGAACTCGATCACCATGCCCCACGCCAGCTCCTGGCTCACGGCGATCCCGTGGGAAGGGAAGGACTTGCCCCCTGCGGAGTTCACCACGGCGGTGAGACTGTGGGTCGGCGCCCCGGTATACAAACCGGGGCAGACGTGCCAGCTGTGTGGAGAACGGGACATGGACCAGCTGGGCCTGCATGCCATGTTGTGCAAGAACGGAGGGGACATGAACACCAAGCACAACGCGGCCAGGGACGAGGTGTACTTGGCGTGCGCTGACGCCGCCCTGGACCCGAGGAAGGAAGAGAAGCACACCGTATCGGGCAGCACGGCAAGAATTCCGGGGGACGTGTCTCTCCCCAGGGGGGTGAACGAGAGAAGACCGAGATGGGTCGACGTGACGGTGATGAACCCCCAGGCGGCGTCGTATCGGAAGGGCGCAGCGAAGACGGTGGGCTACACCGCGCGCGTGGGCGAGGAGCTGAAACACAGGAAGTACGCGGAAGACACTAAGGATAACGACCGCCGACTCACAGCCTTCGCCATGGAGTCCTTCGGGGGTATGGGAGCGGAGGCGCGCGGGTTCCTTTTGAACGTGGCCAGCCTGGTGGCGGAACGAACCAACCAGGACAAGGCGTCGACCTACAGAGGGTATGCGGAGAGAGTGTCGATCAGGGTAGTGAGGGGAGCGGCGGCGGCCATCAACCGCAGAGGGCTGGTGGCTGACAGGAGGACGGCCGGGGTCGACCCGTCCCTCACAGACCCAGGCATGAGCGGCTTCATCGGGCCGGGGTGCCTGGACGAGGTTCAACGCAGAGTGGAAGACCTCCATGAGGAACAGGAGCTAGAGCGAGCGGGAGCGCAGACGGCAAAGGACGGCTCTACCCTCTCCGAGGTGGAGGAGGGAGGGGGGGAGAGCGAGACAGCGAGCGAGGTGGAGGAGTTCCCAGGAGACGCGCCCGGGCAGGAGCGAGGCCGGACACGGTCACCGAGCCCCCCTCCCGCGGGGGTCCAGGTACGGGCCAAGGGGGGCTGTGGAGGGGGAGGCGCCTCCGATGGGCGAAACGAGGACGAGCACATGGAAGGACAGAGCTTAGACCGTGCGGTGATGCCCCCCTCAGGGGGGCACGGGGCGGCGACCCACAAAGGGGGGCCAGAGGAGTCGGAGATCAGGGGGAGCCAAGGACACCTCTACGACGCCCTCATGCGGAGAGACAGCAGTGGTCTCCCCGAGGGGGCGGAGCCGAAGACACCCGGGGGAGACGTCGACATGGAGGGGCCCAGCCAGGAGACGGAGCCCGCGGCCACGTCGCCGAACAGGGGGAGTGCACGCGGACCCGGTCCGTCCGGAACCACAGCACCCGCAGCCGAACGGACCCCGGCACCCGAGGAGCCCAAACCTACGCCCGAGGAGGGCCTGGGCCACGCGCTTGACGCCCCCATGCGGGGCTGCAACAGAGATTCCCCGGTCAGTTTGGAGCCCACGGCGCCCGGACCGGCCGAAGACGACGCCGGCACGGGGTGGCCTGGCAGGGAATCGACGTCCGCGACACATCGTGCCCCCAGCGACCACACTCGCCCTACCCATCCGACCGGAGCCGAAACACCTGCCACCGAGCAAACCCCTGCACTTACCAAACCCATCATAGCAGGGGGGACCCAGGGGGGAGAGTTTCCGGGCCCTGAACGAGAGCAGTCTGGTGCCACCCGCCACGCCGAACTTACCCCTGCATTCAGCAAACCCAACACGGCAGGGGGGGCACCGGCAGGCGAGTGGCCCATCACGACAACGCCACCGAGCCAGGGAGCCGAGGCGACCGAGGGAGGCCAGGGCGACAACCACGCCGGCCCCACGCAAGGCGGAGGCGGAGGTCCCCCGAGAGGGGTGGAACCCGGGACTCCCGGCCCATCCGAAGAAGTCGCCCGCCCGGAAGGGCTCGACCGGGGGTCGGCGCCCGCAGCCGCCACTACTCCCAGAGAACGAACCCTCCCACCCGGCCCGTCCGATACCGAAACACCCGCCGCTGAGCGAACTCCTGCATTAGACAAACCCTACACAGCAGGAGGGACACTCCGGGAGGAGGTTCCGTGCAGCAGGGCGTCCGGGATCGAAACGGTACGAGCTCAAGGGCCAGGTCAGCCCACGCACCCAACAGGAGGGCCCCAACCGGCCGAAGGCTCCGCTCTGCACGAGGTGCTCACCCCTGCACTTACCATACCCAACTCAGCAGGGGGGGCACCGACACGAGGGGAGCGGCCCCACCCGCCCGGCCTGCCCGCCACCGAAACACCCGCCGCCGAGCAAACTCCGGCACTCGACAAACCCGTCACAGCAGGAGGGGCGTTGAGGGAGGAGGCTCCGAGCGACGGGGCACCCGAAGTAGGACCGGCACGAGAGCAAGGGCAGGTCCAGCCGACGCACACGATCAGCGGGCATCACCCGTCCGTGGGCGCCACCCCCCATGCCGTGCTCCCCCCTGCATTTACCAAACCCAACACAGCAGGAGGGAGACCGACGGAAGGAGGTGAGCGGCCTCCCGGGGACGCGCCAAGCCGAAGGGCGACGACCGCGGAGGACAACGACTGGCTGCCTGGAGAGAGGGCGGAGGACAAAAGGATGGAGCCCGGGGAGTACATCGCGAGACGAGAGGAAGCAGCAAAGAGGGAGGCTGCAGACAGGGCCGCGCTCTGGAAGAAACAGAGTGGAAGATTCGCCAGGGCGTTGGAGGAAGACTCGCTGAGTTCTGTATCGGACGACGCCGACTCCCAGGCGGCGGCAGACAGAAGGAGAAGGAGAAGGAGGGCGGTAGCCCCGCGGGTCCCGGGAGCCCCCCGTGGGACTAGGGCGAAGCGTGCGAAGCAGAAAGGCGTGATAGAAGCTCCATCCCCAGGGGCAGACGGTGGTGAGGGCGGCGCCGGGCGCACATCGAACCAGAGTTGCCGGCCACGGGCCAACCCCAGCGGGGAAGGCGCACGCCACGCCCCCCCGGCCTCAGCAGCGGCAGACTCCACACACAATAGCCAGGCCTGGGGGTGGCAGGAGAACCTTTCGACCACCAACTCGTGCTACCTGCAAGCGGCCTTGAACCTGATTGCGGTCACTGACATGGCACAGCAGGTTATGGTCTACCAGGGGTGCGGTACGCATGAGAAAGGCGGGCTTACCGCGGCAGTCCACAGGTGGGTGACAGGGGAGCGGTCAGCCGCGGCACTGCTGTCGGTATTTGCGAACATCTCAGGCCCGTTTGGTGATGGACGACAATGTGATTTGGGAGAGGTCCTGCGAACAGTCGCCACCACAGTCCAGGAAGAGAACGCCGCCCACCGGGCCTGCAACACTCGGCAGACAGACCGGATCGCGGGCCTAGGGCACAGGTACACGGTCGATGTCAGGTGCGGGAAGTGCCAGGCTGGCCACACTGCCCACGAGGACCTTGACACAACCATCCTCCCCGTGAGGGCCGGGACGCTACAGGAGGGCTTAGACGAAGCGTTCTCGTGGTCCTCGGCGGGGGAGGACTACAGGTGCGTGAGTTGCGGGACCAGGGGGGAGTCCCAGACCAAGCCCTCCTTCAGTCGAGCCGGCACAACGGTGCTTATCCAACTGCAGAGGGCACGCCCCTTTGGAGGCACAGACAGGAGAGCAGTAGCCGCGGACGTTGCGATAACCCTGCCAGGCCTAGGCAAACGACTGAGACTCGTGGCAGTGGTGACGCACACAGGAGAGAACAATGCAGGCCACTACATAGTGCACGCGCACAACGAGCATGCCGAGAGGGGTCAGAGGTGGACAATGCTCGACGGGATGAACACGAGCTTTTCAACCGCGCCGAGGTATGAAGACACAGACACCTTTCTCTTTGCATACCAGCCGACCCTTGAGCAACCCGAGGCGCTAGGCGACACCAGGGACGCAGCGCCCCTCGGCTCGGCAAGCCAAGACATACCGGAAGCCGGGGAGGCCGACAATGGCAACAGAGAAGGCGGTGGAGTGGGGGCGCAGGGAGCTACGCGCCCGCGCCACCCGCAGCCGGAGGCACCGACAGGAGACCCCGAGGTTTACCCAGAACACCCCGGCCGCTCCCCGAGTGACGCGATGAGAAGCCCCGCAGACACGGGGGCGGGGCCAGCAGAGGCAACGGCCAGCGAAGGCCACAGCCCCGTCGTGACCGCGCCAAAGGCCACAACGCAGAGCACACCCCAACGCACGAGCGAGACCGAGGGTGGGCACGGGCCAGCGAACAGTGGGACCAGCGACGAGGGGCCGAGCTCCGAGGAGTACCTTGCAAGGTTCGAAGAAGCAACAAGGAGATTGGCGGCGGGCAGAGCCCCGCAGGAGGGGAAGCTCGAAGCTGAGGCCGCCGGGGACGACGAAAAGGACTCGTTGAGCTCAGAGTCAGACGAGCCCAACTCCCTATCGACAGGCCCGAGGACTGTCACAGCGGCAAGGGGCATGGGAGTAGGGGATGGACAGGGAGGGCAGGCCTTTCACGTGACACCCCCCGACACACCCCGGACTCCTGAACCCGAAACGGCGCAAGAGTCGGCGGCGAGGCCAGGCACCTCGGGGCCGGATGGCCAGGCCGGCGACCCAGGAGCGGAGCTGTTCCCTGCGAGGGGAGTTCCTGACATGGATGCAGAGGAGGGCATTGCTTTCCGGCTTGCGGGCGTGCGGAGGAAGAGAGACGCGGACTCGGCATGCGATGAGGGAGGCGAGGACGAGCCCCCAGGGCCAACCCGGGGAATAACAAAGAAGGCCAGGGGACCGAAGTACGCATGGGACGTGGTGACACCCCCGGAGCTAGAGGACAGGTTCCCAATCTCGCTACACAGGAAGGCGGGGCAGGGGAGAGTGGCGGACGAGTGGGGATGGGCGGCCCTTAACTGGCTGGCAGTCGCACACGGGCGGCGGAGGGTGCCCTTCGCCCAGTTGTTCAGGATCCAGATGTGGCTAGCATGGGAGCGCCGCAGGTCCTCGGACTTCGAGACACCCATAGACGAGCAGCTCGCACTGCGAGGGAGGTGCACAGCGGAAACACTGACGGTGGCGGCTCGCGACCTTCTGGGCATCATCCTCCTCAGGGGGAAACCGCCTCGAAAGTACCCCCCGGGGAGGTGGTCTGCCCTCCTGGGGACGTTGCAAGACGGGGAGGAGGGCCAATGGAAGTATGCCAGGGCACACCCGAAAGGGAAGGGGATCCTGTTCATGGACACCGAGGCAGGAGAAAGCCGCCAGGACCCCGCATGGCACGAGCTCGACGCGGTCTACACGACTTTGTACGCCCAGGTCCCGCTGCCGCTAAAATGAGGCACGAGCCCCTGAACCAACGGGGGGAGCCCATTGGCCCACCCCCACCCCCAAACCTGGCGCACTCCCCTCCCCATCCCTCGACCCCAAACCCCCCCCGCTCCCTCTCCCACAAACACAAAACCCAACCCCCCCACCTCCCCACCCCCACCCTACCCCTCACTCTCCCCGCACTCGCCCTTGTCTCTCTCACCCTCCACCGCACACACACACTCTCTCTCTCTCTCTCTCTCTCTCTCTCTCTCTCTCTCTCTCTCTCTCTCTCTCTCTCTCTCTCTCTCTCTCTCTCTCGAACACCCTCTCTCCCACACTGTCTCGCACCCTCCCTCACTCACTTTCACTCTTACTGTCACTCTGTCTCTCTCACAATCTCTCTCCCCCGTTTATTTCTTTTACCGTTCATATTTCTTTTACCGTTCACCCTTCCCATCCCCACCCGTTTCCTTTCAGTTCTCCGTCCCTCCCTTCCGCCCCTACCAGCAGGGTATGCCCTTTCTTGTTTGCCACAGGGTATGCTGTTTTCTTTTGTTTTCGTGGCCAAGAAGCCACACAAAGGTTTGCGGTTTTCTTTTGTTCACCCACAACCCCCCTCACCATGCAACCAGCAAAAACACAAACAGGCCCAAAAAAAAAAAAAAAAGAAACAACAATGCGAGGTGGCTTGCCACCGCGAATCGAAGAGGGCAGGTGGTCCGCCACCAAAGATGATACAGCCCTGATAAAATAGAGTGAAACCTGTTTGTGTCTTTGTGGTGAACCGTTTTGCTTCGCTGGGGTGAGTAAGAGAAAAGGGGCTTGAGGACGGACGCAAGCGCGGGGCCCCAGCAACACAGAACACCGTCCTCATCCGCTTGCTTCCCGTTCGCTTCCCATTTGCTTGATTTTTATTTACTTATGGTGTTCTGTGTCCCTACCTGCCTTGTCTCTCGAGAGCCCCTTTAAAAAAAAAAAAAAAAAAAAAAAAAAAAAAAAAAAAAAAAAAAAAAAAAAGACGAACAGACAGACAGACAGACAGACAGACAGACAGACGGACAAGCCACAAATTATATAGTAACCCCGCAAACCCGCACTCGGTGGCCCTGCGGGCCCCCTCGTGCATTTGATGGATTCTTAGTGCTTCGATGTGGGCCTTCTTGTCCAGGTTCGGCCTCTTGTGTGAAGAGGCCGACTCGAAAGAAAACAGGATTCAGCACACACAACGCAAACAGGAACTAGAAGAAGAAAAGAAATTCACAAGATGGTTCGGGTCGGAGTTGTGCTTGAAAAATCTGGTGTTCGAGAGTTCGTGTGGAAGCAGTCAAGGTATGTGAAGTTCCGAGTCAGCGAAAAGGTTCTGACAGAGCTATGGGTACATATTTTGTTGATATTTTGACCGATGCATCCAACGAAACCGTCACAGGAATTCGAAGCTCCTACGAACGACGTTCTTTCAAGGGTCGCAACTTCGGGAGAACGTGCCCCCCCCATTTCGACATGCAACAGTTGCCTATCACGTTTTCGGTGTTCCTTCAGCAAAGTGCTCCTGAGAGGTCGTGAAGTCCAAGAAGCTGGCCATCAAAGGCCCCGGAATTCTCAATGGGTGGTCTTGGGGTTGGGGGACAAAATCTGACTTGCCACCTCCTCGCGGTGTCCCCTGGAAACGTGTTTTTCGAAACGCGGCCAAGGCAAGCAGTTCCTTTGCTGTGGGTGAAAGCCCCTAACTTCGTATCTGGCCTCCGAGCTGTGCACCTACTCTTCCCAGGCGTAAAAAAGGTCGGCAAGAAAGCAGCAGCAGCAGCAAGGCAGCAGCAGCAAGGCAGGCAGCAGTAGAAGCAAGGCAGCAGCAGCAAGGCAGCAGCAGCAAGGCAGCAGCAGCAAGGCAGCCACGGCAAGGCAGCCGCGGCAAGGCAGCAACGGCAATGCAGCAGCAGAAGCAAGACAGCAGCGGCAAGGCAGCAGCAGCAAGGCAAGACAGCAGCGGCAAGGCAGGAGCGGCAGCAGGACAGCAGCAGCAAGGCAGCAGCAGCAAGGCAGCAGCGGCAAGGCAGCAGCAGCAAGGCAGCCAGAGCAAGACAGCAGCGGTTAATCAGCAGGAGGAAGAGCACCAACAGAAGGCAGCAGCCAGGATAGGAGCTTTGAATTCAAATAAACATAAACAGAAAATCAAAACACAGACGAAGTTTGTTTGAAGCGCTTAAGAAGGAAATCGGAGCTTGCAATGAAAGCAGTCTTTGCAAGCGAAGGTCCTTGACTGCAGTGTTTGGTTTTGCGAGAATTCCACAGCTTCGGAGAAAGGCAGCAGAGCAGCAGGAGCAAGAGTAGCAGCAAGAAGAGCAGCAAGAGGAGGAGCAAGGCAGCAGCAAGGCAGACAGCAACTTTCGTTTCAAAGAAACCTAAACAGGAAATTAAAACACAGACGAAGTTTGCGAATCGGGGCTTCGATGAAAAATGCAAGCCTTTCCATTTCGAAGGGGGAGGGTCGTTTACTGCAGCGTTTGGTTTTGAGAGAGTTTCACAGCTTCGATGAAAGGCAACAAGAGAAGCAGGAGCAAGAGCAGCACCAGCACCAAATACAGGAACAACAGGAGCAGCTAGATGAGCAGCAGCAAGGCAGCAAAAACCCCATCGAAGTCAAGAGAAGGTTGCTTTAAGCCTTTTGCCCACACTTTTCTTCTTATTTTAAAGAAATGAATGTAAAGAAATGAAAAGATGTCCCAGTGCTGGCATGGCAGGCCCCTTTTGGCCCAAAGAACAGGTAGCCACCGTTGTCAGCACATGGGGTTTCCACTCATTCGCATTTTTTTTTGTAGCAGCAGAAACATCAGCAAGACTGAAGCACCAGCAGGGGGAGAAGGAGCAGAAGCAGCAGCAGCAGCAGCAGCAGAAGCAGCAGCAGCAGAAGTAGCAGCAGAAGCAGCACAGCATCAGCAGAACCAAACCAGGAACCCAAAACATTGGGAGGAAGGATGGGGGAGGGGAAAATGGCTATTGGTTGTCTCTTGTGTGCGTGCTTTGTCCTATCTTTGAAGGGTTGAAAGGAAGCTGCACTTTGCAACGCGGGAGTACCTGTCGAGCCAGTCAGCAAGATCAACCCGTGTCACTATGCCAGCATTTTGGATCAGATGCGAGCCCCTCCATAGGCTTTGTTGAGCGTCCTTGACGTTCATGCTTTGAGCAACTCCTGCAGGCAGTTCCTCGCAACTGGCCGAAAAAACTTTGTCTCACGACATTGTATGTGGCTAACCGCAGTGGAAACAAAACAGGAGGAAGCAAACCTTTCGAGGTCTGCGTGTTCATAGTTCTGATGATCCCTAATCGGTGGAAGTTTTGGGCAGATTAGAGACAGACAAAGCACACGCATAGCAACAATCTTTGGCACGGGGACTGTGATACTTGGGTATATTTTTCGAATTTTCAAGTTTTGGAAAAAAATATTATGAGCACCAGGCAGCACCAGCAGGAGGCACACACCAGCCAGCACCAGCAGCAGGCAGCACACGCAGGCACCAGCAGGAAGCACATAGCAGGCAGCGCAGTACCAGCAGACACCCACCCAGGCCAGCACCCAGCAAGTCAGCACCAGCAAGTCAGCACCAGCAAGTCAGCACCAGCAAGTCAGCACCAGCAAGTCAGCACCAGCAAGTCAGCAGCCAGCAAGCCAGCCGACAAAAAGCCTTGAGTGAGAGACAAGCCCCTAGACACACAGGACTCCCACCACTCATCCTTTTGCTTCCCATTCTGCGCGTTCTTTGGGGGTCCTGTGTTGCCAAGCCTGATTGGAAGAGATAGAGGGGGGCACACCTCCTGCAAACCCGGGCAAACCTGACCTGTGGAATTGGATGCTGCCAAAAAATGGCTGGTTTGCGGGTCTGGTTCATAGGAAAACCAATAGAAACTGGATTCTGAATTTTGAGTTTTTCAGAATTTTTTTTTGACAAAGGTGAAATTTTTGCTTGGAATTTTTCATTGTGACGAACAGACAGACAGACAGACAGACAGACAGACAGACAGACAGACAGACGGACAAGCCACATAATTATATAGTAACCTGACCTGTGGAATTGGATGCTGCCAAAAAATGGCTGGTTTGCGGGTCTGGTTCATAGGAAAACCAATAGAAACTGGATTCTGAATTTTGAGTTTTTCAGAATTTTTTTTTGACAAAGGTGAAATTTTTGCTTGGAATTTTTCATTGTGACGAACAGACACAACAGACAGACAGACAGACAGACAGACGGACAAGCCACATAATTATATAGTAACCTGACCTGTGGAATTGGATGCTGCCAAAAAATGGCTGGTTTGCGGGTCTGGTTCATAGGAAAACCAATAGAAACTGGATTCTGAATTTTGAGTTTTTCAGAATTTTTTTTTTGACAAAGGTGAAATTTTTGCTTGGAATTTTTCATTGTGACGAACAGACAGACAGACAGACAGACGGACAAGCCACATAATTATATAGTAACCTGACCTGTGGAATTGGATGCTGCCAAAAAATGGCTGGTTTGCGGGTCTGGTTCATAGGAAAACCAATAGAAACTGGATTCTGAATTTTGAGTTTTTCAGAATTTTTTTTTGAC
>JAPJBO010002427.1:0-15923 GCA_030068145.1 Diplonema papillatum | reverse complement strand
TCATACCACCCGCCTCACAGCCTCAATGGTCAACCGGAGACCCTAAAACACCGAACCTCTAAACCACAATAAACGCTAAAAAATCGGTCTTTTACGACACCAAAACTTAGAAGAACACCCGGCAAAAAAAAAGGCCGGTCTTTTTTTTGCCGAAAAAAGACCGGCTGCAACCGACCAGTGCAGTAGGCCGTGACATTGAGTAGTAGTGCAGGTGGGCTGATCGCAACAACAGTTCAGCAGGAAAGAGGGACTCTCGTGAACAAGATGCCTGGACAGAAGCACAGTTGTCAGGAGAATGAGGACAGAGCGCAGAAAACGCAGACGACACTGTTCGGCGCAGTTCCGAAGATGAGCCGTCCAGAGACGATTGACAGCCTCTCGCGGGTTGATGCTGGGGGCCTTCAGGAACTCGATGACTGAACTCGCTGAATGCCAAGTTCAAACTGGCCGCTAGATTCGGATTGTCAACGTCGATTGACAGCGTCGTACAAAGACGAAAGAAGCTCTGGGCTGCTCTGTTGCAAAGCAAGCAGGCTACCTTTGATGCAAGAGAGGCCGGTGTTCGGTGAACACGACTGGTGCTCCACCAGGAGCAGCTGCAGCTGTTGGTGCGTCAATCCGAACGGTACAGCTCTTCCCCCATGAACCACGTACTGAAGAAAAATCCAGCCACAGCCCAGCCAGAGAAGTAGCTTCATTTACCCAATGTTAACCCCATACACCGCAGTGCTCCCGCTAGGAAAAAACCGAAGGAATTCCTCCGGAGGAGTTCCCTCTGGGGGGCACTGAGGAATTCCTCCGGCCTGGTACCTGGGGCGTAGGAGTGAACCCGTGTGGTGTAGCTCGCGACTAGTACTGATCATGAAGTCTTTGCAGAAAATTTCTACCTCGACTTTGGCACCTGCGGCACGGACTGCTTCAAAAAACCGCGCCTGGGGCACACGATGTGGCTGATGGTACGGGCATGTTGTCACATTTGGCGTCAAAACTGACTGAGTCCAACACAAAACTGTGAAGAGGGAAGGACAGTGTCTATCCTCATGCTTATCAGGAGTCTTTGTGCTCTCAAATACTCTTTGGGCAGACCGCTGTGTGTGACACCATGCCAGTTTTCAGGATCCTCGTACCGCCCCTGACAAAGCCTCCAATTTTTTTCCGCGCCTGCGGCGCAGGTATTCTTGACTGTGTAGGACTATCTCATTATTTGTCTCGTTTTGTTCAAAGTGTCCACCGGCAAAGGATTCATATCAAATCTATAAGGTGTGCTGATGACTGGTAGGAGTGCAGTGATATCCCGGCATGAGATCTCGCTTGTGAGGATTTGTAGTCCTTCGGCTGACACACTGCAGTGGCATCTGCATCTATCTACTACTACCCAGCTTGTGCACTGCACGAACAGCATGAAATTGCTGGTGCGCTTCCTCCGGCATGTCGGGGGGTGGTGGTGGGATCCAATCTCAGAAGCTGGAGTCAAAGCTACAGTGAAAAAAGCGGGTGTGGTGCAGATTCACGCGCATTTTGGTTGTGGTGGAGCAACCCATCTCTAGCTCCAGCTCACCGTGGGAGCACTGACAGACTACCAATGCTCCCACTAACGAAAAAGTGCGAGGAATTCCTTAAAAAAAAGAGGCTCGAAAAAAGAGGGTGAGGAATTCCTCATGAGGAATTCCTCACCTTTTTCCCATTGGTGGTATCGTGTAGCCAAAGCACTGCATCACGGTCTACTCTCTGCTGGGTATGGTGGGCTGGCGGGTAGAAGTTGGGGGCTGGAGCCAGAAAGAGAGTCGAAGCTCAGAAGCAGCCCCGGATTTCTTGACAGATTCTCTCCGAGTCGACACAAGTGCCTTGTTCCATGTGATCTCTGGTCTGCATCTACTCGTGGCAATGATTTACCAGCACACAGTATCGAGTGGTGGTTGAATTTGAAATGGGCTGTTGCCTTCAGGAATGTGCAGTGTTTATTGTGACAAACCGACTGAGAAGTGCAAACTTTCTCCACCTGTACCGTACCGTTCGTCAGGGGGCAGACCCCCCCCGGACCCCCCTTGAAGTATTCTAGTGCTCCCCTGGAGAAAAGCTTCTCGGTCTCAGAAAGTTGGTCGAGAAACCGAGGCAGAAACGAAGCTAATAACCTGTGCAGCAGGGGGGAACAAAATTTGGAGGCACAATAAAATTGTCCAAAAGCAGGTTTTGGAATTCCTCACCAAAAGTGAGGTTAGCGGGAGCACTGCAGACTACTAAAAAGCGTCGAAACTTCCTGGCTTTTCACGCCGCAGCAGAACGACCACACCCTACCCAAACCCAAGCACCCTCTAAACGCGTTAGGGGACTTCACAAGGTTTCACAACGGAGTGACACAACACCCGAAACGAGTCGCACTCTTTTACTTTTCTCAACCCCCCGCCATACCCAAGCCTCTACGGTCAACCGGAGACTTTAAAATACCGACCTTCTAATCCACAAATAACGCTAAAAAAAAAGCGCGACACTTTAACTCTAAAAAAGCGCGACACCGCGACAGCGCCAAAAAAAAAAACAAAAGGTCGAAAGACACCAATCTGTACGTCCCACGGGATCGTCGGAAACACAAAAAAGCCGCTTCGAAATTAATCGGCCGGCAAGCCGGCAGACAGCGCGCACACTGCTCTTTCCTCTAATATAGTAATTTTCGAGACGGGGTGATGCTCGATAGCCAGTGGGACTCTGTGGTCCACGATCTCATCTCTTACTAGGCGGGGTTGCCTAGCAATGAACCACTTGAGGCTCTGTGTGCCATCCCTTTCATCCGACTCCCAACCTCAATGGTCAACCGGAGACCTTAAAACGCCGAACCTTTAAACCACATAAGCGCTAGAAATTCTGAGTGTCTCCCGGAGGGACACATTGAGCCGGTCCGTCCCTATCTCTTAAAACTGCATCGAAGTGCCTGCCGCTGTGCAGATTATCGCCACAGATTCTTTGCATCCTACCCAAACTGAATCACGGTCCACCAGGTCCATCCCTAGTAGAGCTGTATCGAATTGCCCGGTGCTGTATTCTTCGGCTATCACGGTCTATCAAGAGGGGATGGACCGGCTCACACATGCAAACAGACTGCCACTGGGTTCCTACTAGATTTTCCAGATACCGGCTGAAGCTGCAGAACTCCCCTCTTTTTCCTAGCCCAACGGGAGTTCGACGGGGAATCATGGGGTTAATCGTCCACACGAAGAAATAGTCCACAGAAAGCGTGCTGTAGCCCACACGAAACACAGGCAAATTTGGGTTCAGTGTTAGGTGAAAGCGTACAACACTATCCTTGCTGATCTCTCCGATCCTTGCTAATCTCCATCCCGAAAGCTAGAAAGAAAACGCACACAGTCTGCGTTCTCATTCGAGGTTTACATTCCTTTTGTTTTACAATGAGAAACCAATACGCTCAAACAGCCCCCCGCCGGCACAAGAAACCTGCCTAAACGGAAATTACCGCCTTCGGGTTGGCCAGTTGACTTATGCTGTCGTTGGAAAAAAGAGCCTGCAGCAAACCAGACTGTGCGTCCGTTCGATGCAGGTTCCAGTGGTGGAACGCCGTGCAGGCAAATATTTGAGCGAGGAATAATCCGCGCCTAACAAGCAAGCAACCGACCAGGATTCTTAGCCCCCTCAAACGCAAGTAACCGAGCACGATCCGCCAGTCGGGAAGCACGTCGATGTGCCCACTGCGGAACAAAATTCACAAAGAAGCAGGTCTCAGAATCCACACGACAAGACAATGCCCCCGCCTGAAGAAACGGTAGCATACCCAGTTTCGCTGGAGTGCCCGTTCCCAGAGGAAACCTAACAGAAAGAGTACCGACACTCTTTCCGCACAGTATACAATCACAAAATCCAACTACTTACGAAAAGGTGTCGCGGGAAAAGCCGACAGCCGCTGCTAACGGCTTAGTGCATGCAGATCCGTGTGGTCCGTGTACTTAAAAGTTCCCAATGCTCAACGGCTTGCTCACGTGGGCGTGCTGATCCTGTGCATGCTGATCCACGTGATCCATGTACTTAAAAGCACCCAGAGCTCAACGGTTTGCGGCCCTATCAGTGCATGCTGCTGATCCATGTGGTCCATCTACTATAAAAAGCTCCCTGTGGGCGGCCCTGAGATTACGACCCTCAGGCGACACCACTGAACTAGACCCCGGACTACAGCTGCCATACACTAAGTCAATGCGGGAGTGAAGAAGTGCGGGAGGGGGCTCGTTGCACTCCCGCATTGAGCGGGTCCCCCTCCGGCATTGAGAGAGTGAGGCCGACCGCACAAACGACTCCCGAAATCCGGAGTGGGGGTTCGGGGTGTACGTTTTTAACCATACTTTAACCCCTCTCGGTTGAAGATAAACCACCATGGCCGATACGGCAGGAGACAAGGGGATCTTCCTCACACGGGGCTCATGACGGACTACCCGATCCCAAGCACCCTCTCCCCAGAAGAAGACTTGATGCTAGCATCATACGTGAGAGGCAGGGTCCTGTCCCACCACCAAACTAGGATCTTTCACCACAAAACGTTAAAAGGGGGGAGCGTAGTAAGAAACCCGCGGTCCGAGCAACATCCCCTTTCCCCTTTTTGGTTCCCAGCCTCAAGGATCAACCGGAGACACTATGGTACCTCAGGATTCTCTACAATATCGCGGAGCGAGACATAGGTTCTTCAGGATGACCGAAAGCCTCCGGGAAAGAAAGCCAACAGCGAGCCAACCTAGCCCTCTGAGACTGCCTCTTGGTGCTTCGAACACACAGCCTTGCAAAAAAAAAAAAACCCCGGCCTGCTCACGCAGCAAAACACGACCTACATTCGAGGTTCACAATTCTCGCTGGGTCGTTTTCACTTCGAATCTTGCTTGCGCGACAAGGGGGGAGGTGGAGGTGACGTCATTAGCCAAAGGTAAAACATAGACTTGGCAGTTTTTGTTCGCCGAGAGAAAGCTTAGGTTCTTTCATGCGGTTCTCCAAAAAATTAGCACGAGACAAGCTCTCGTGGCAATTCGGAAAACCGAGTGCAAAATAGCAACTTCTCGAGGTAAGAAGTTCCACTGCTGCATCCCGTCTTTCATGTGCGCGAGAGACCTATACAGCCTGCGTAACACAGGAAGACGTGTAGTCAAAGAGGGGGGGGGGAAAGGGGCACCCGAAGACCGCAGTCGGGGAAGTGGGTACAAGCAAACACCACACGGTGAGGTCCAGCCTCAGACGCTGGAGTTAAAGAGGGTGTGCCCGAGTCACACCCGAAAAGCGGGTGTGACACCCGCTTTTTAACTCCAGCTTTAGCTCCAGCTTCTGAGGCTGTGACTTCACCGTGCAGTCTACAAACGAGGACAGCTTTCGACTAGTTTCTTCCGCTCTTGAAGGCGCGAATCTTCAGTCACGCCGCCCGCGAGTGGTTACTATTGGCTCTGCCTTCTCCTCCGTTGGGTGTAGCTGCTGCAAGGTGCGCGCAAGCAACGACGACCGCCAAGGCGTCGCGAAAGAATTGTTGCCAGCCATTCCGAACGCATCGGACACGGTCTCGGGCGAAGACCGCCAATGTGTCGAAAAGTAGTGTTGCACTAGTACACCGCCAAAGCGTCGCGAAAGATCTGCCGCCAGCCATTCGCCATCCGTGATGGCGTCTGGGGCTGGCGGGGGCGAGGGCGAATGTGGGTTGCGTTCTATTGAGTAGTTGCTGTCGGTCATTCGTTCATTTTCAATCCGTTCCGTGTTTTTCTCTGCCGGCTTGCGTTGCATCCCACCTGCACCTCGTCGCTTGACCAGAAGACGAAGAGACCGAAAAAGGATAGTCTCGCCAACCTTTCCTGATACCTTTTCCTTAAGTCGTCCACCGGAAGATTCCAAACGCATCGGACACGGTCGGGCGAAGACCGCCAATGTGCAGCGAAAGAAGTATCCACTAGTAAATCACCAAACAATCCCGTGCGCGCAAAGTAACGAAGACCGCCAAAGCGTCGCTGAAGATCTGTTGCCAGCCATTCCAAACGCATCGGACACGGTCCTGGCGAAGACCGCCAATGTGCAGCGAAAGAAGTATCCACTAGTAAATCACCAAACAATCCGGTGCGCGCAAAGTAACGAAGACCGCCAAAGCGTCGCTGAAGATCTGTTGCCAGCCATTCCAAACGCATCGGACACGGTCCTGGCGAAGACCGCCAATGTGCAGCGAAAGAAGTATCCACTAGTAAATCACCAAACAATCCGGTGCGCGCAAAGTAACGAAGACCGCCAAAGCGTCGCTGAAGATCTGTTGCCAGCCATTCCAAACGCATCGGACACGGTCCTGGCGAAGACCGCCAATGTGCAGCGAAAGAAGTATCCACTAGTAAATCACCAAACAATCCGGTGCGCGCAAAGTAACGAAGACCGCCAAAGCGTCGCTGAAGATCTGTTGCCAGCCATTCCAAACGCATCGGACACGGTCCTGGCGAAGACCGCCAATGTGCAGCGAAAGAAGTATCCACTAGTAAATCACCAAACAATCCGGTGCGCGCAAAGTAACGAAGACCGCCAAAGCGTCGCTGAAGATCTGTTGCCAGCCATTCCAAACGCATCGGACACGGTCCTGGCGAAGACCGCCAATGTGCAGCGAAAGAAGTATCCACTAGTAAATCACCAAACAATCCGGTGCGCGCAAAGTAACGAAGACCGCCAAAGCGTCGCTGAAGATCTGTTGCCAGCCATTCCAAACGCATCGGACACGGTCCTGGCGAAGACCGCCAATGTGCAGCGAAAGAAGTATCCACTAGTAAATCACCAAACAATCCGGTGCGCGCAAAGTAACGAAGACCGCCAAAGCGTCGCTGAAGATCTGTTGCCAGCCATTCCAAACGCATCGGACACGGTCCTGGCGAAGACCGCCAATGTGCAGCGAAAGAAGTATCCACTAGTAAATCACCAAACAATCCGGTGCGCGCAAAGTAACGAAGACCGCCAAAGCGTCGCTGAAGATCTGTTGCCAGCCATTCCAAACGCATCGGACACGGTCCTGGCGAAGACCGCCAATGTGCAGCGAAAGAAGTATCCACTAGTAAATCACCAAACAATCCGGTGCGCGCAAAGTAACGAAGACCGCCAAAGCGTCGCTGAAGATCTGTTGCCAGCCATTCCAAACGCATCGGACACGGTCCTGGCGAAGACCGCCAATGTGCAGCGAAAGAAGTATCCACTAGTAAATCACCAAACAATCCGGTGCGCGCAAAGTAACGAAGACCGCCAAAGCGTCGCTGAAGATCTGTTGCCAGCCATTCCAAACGCATCGGACACGGTCCTGGCGAAGACCGCCAATGTGCAGCGAAAGAAGTATCCACTAGTAAATCACCAAACAATCCGGTGCGCGCAAAGTAACGAAGACCGCCAAAGCGTCGCTGAAGATCTGTTGCCAGCCATTCCAAACGCATCGGACACGGTCCTGGCGAAGACCGCCAATGTGCAGCGAAAGAAGTATCCACTAGTAAATCACCAAACAATCCGGTGCGCGCAAAGTAACGAAGACCGCCAAAGCGTCGCTGAAGATCTGTTGCCAGCCATTCCAAACGCATCGGACACGGTCCTGGCGAAGACCGCCAATGTGCAGCGAAAGAAGTATCCACTAGTAAATCACCAAACAATCCGGTGCGCGCAAAGTAACGAAGACCGCCAAAGCGTCGCTGAAGATCTGTTGCCAGCCATTCCAAACGCATCGGACACGGTCCTGGCGAAGACCGCCAATGTGCAGCGAAAGAAGTATCCACTAGTAAATCACCAAACAATCCGGTGCGCGCAAAGTAACGAAGACCGCCAAAGCGTCGCTGAAGATCTGTTGCCAGCCATTCCAAACGCATCGGACACGGTCCTGGCGAAGACCGCCAATGTGCAGCGAAAGAAGTATCCACTAGTAAATCACCAAACAATCCGGTGCGCGCAAAGTAACGAAGACCGCCAAAGCGTCGCTGAAGATCTGTTGCCAGCCATTCCAAACGCATCGGACACGGTCCTGGCGAAGACCGCCAATGTGCAGCGAAAGAAGTATCCACTAGTAAATCACCAAACAATCCGGTGCGCGCAAAGTAACGAAGACCGCCAAAGCGTCGCTGAAGATCTGTTGCCAGCCATTCCAAACGCATCGGACACGGTCCTGGCGAAGACCGCCAATGTGCAGCGAAAGAAGTATCCACTAGTAAATCACCAAACAATCCGGTGCGCGCAAAGTAACGAAGACCGCCAAAGCGTCGCTGAAGATCTGTTGCCAGCCATTCCAAACGCATCGGACACGGTCCTGGCGAAGACCGCCAATGTGCAGCGAAAGAAGTATCCACTAGTAAATCACCAAACAATCCGGTGCGCGCAAAGTAACGAAGACCGCCAAAGCGTCGCTGAAGATCTGTTGCCAGCCATTCCAAACGCATCGGACACGGTCCTGGCGAAGACCGCCAATGTGCAGCGAAAGAAGTATCCACTAGTAAATCACCAAACAATCCGGTGCGCGCAAAGTAACGAAGACCGCCAAAGCGTCGCTGAAGATCTGTTGCCAGCCATTCCAAACGCATCGGACACGGTCCTGGCGAAGACCGCCAATGTGCAGCGAAAGAAGTATCCACTAGTAAATCACCAAACAATCCGGTGCGCGCAAAGTAACGAAGACCGCCAAAGCGTCGCTGAAGATCTGTTGCCAGCCATTCCAAACGCATCGGACACGGTCCTGGCGAAGACCGCCAATGTGCAGCGAAAGAAGTATCCACTAGTAAATCACCAAACAATCCGGTGCGCGCAAAGTAACGAAGACCGCCAAAGCGTCGCTGAAGATCTGTTGCCAGCCATTCCAAACGCATCGGACACGGTCCTGGCGAAGACCGCCAATGTGCAGCGAAAGAAGTATCCACTAGTAAATCACCAAACAATCCGGTGCGCGCAAAGTAACGAAGACCGCCAAAGCGTCGCTGAAGATCTGTTGCCAGCCATTCCAAACGCATCGGACACGGTCCTGGCGAAGACCGCCAATGTGCAGCGAAAGAAGTATCCACTAGTAAATCACCAAACAATCCGGTGCGCGCAAAGTAACGAAGACCGCCAAAGCGTCGCTGAAGATCTGTTGCCAGCCATTCCAAACGCATCGGACACGGTCCTGGCGAAGACCGCCAATGTGCAGCGAAAGAAGTATCCACTAGTAAATCACCAAACAATCCGGTGCGCGCAAAGTAACGAAGACCGCCAAAGCGTCGCTGAAGATCTGTTGCCAGCCATTCCAAACGCATCGGACACGGTCCTGGCGAAGACCGCCAATGTGCAGCGAAAGAAGTATCCACTAGTAAATCACCAAACAATCCGGTGCGCGCAAAGTAACGAAGACCGCCAAAGCGTCGCTGAAGATCTGTTGCCAGCCATTCCAAACGCATCGGACACGGTCCTGGCGAAGACCGCCAATGTGCAGCGAAAGAAGTATCCACTAGTAAATCACCAAACAATCCGGTGCGCGCAAAGTAACGAAGACCGCCAAAGCGTCGCTGAAGATCTGTTGCCAGCCATTCCAAACGCATCGGACACGGTCCTGGCGAAGACCGCCAATGTGCAGCGAAAGAAGTATCCACTAGTAAATCACCAAACAATCCGGTGCGCGCAAAGTAACGAAGACCGCCAAAGCGTCGCTGAAGATCTGTTGCCAGCCATTCCAAACGCATCGGACACGGTCCTGGCGAAGACCGCCAATGTGCAGCGAAAGAAGTATCCACTAGTAAATCACCAAACAATCCGGTGCGCGCAAAGTAACGAAGACCGCCAAAGCGTCGCTGAAGATCTGTTGCCAGCCATTCCAAACGCATCGGACACGGTCCTGGCGAAGACCGCCAATGTGCAGCGAAAGAAGTATCCACTAGTAAATCACCAAACAATCCGGTGCGCGCAAAGTAACGAAGACCGCCAAAGCGTCGCTGAAGATCTGTTGCCAGCCATTCCAAACGCATCGGACACGGTCCTGGCGAAGACCGCCAATGTGCAGCGAAAGAAGTATCCACTAGTAAATCACCAAACAATCCGGTGCGCGCAAAGTAACGAAGACCGCCAAAGCGTCGCTGAAGATCTGTTGCCAGCCATTCCAAACGCATCGGACACGGTCCTGGCGAAGACCGCCAATGTGCAGCGAAAGAAGTATCCACTAGTAAATCACCAAACAATCCGGTGCGCGCAAAGTAACGAAGACCGCCAAAGCGTCGCTGAAGATCTGTTGCCAGCCATTCCAAACGCATCGGACACGGTCCTGGCGAAGACCGCCAATGTGCAGCGAAAGAAGTATCCACTAGTAAATCACCAAACAATCCGGTGCGCGCAAAGTAACGAAGACCGCCAAAGCGTCGCTGAAGATCTGTTGCCAGCCATTCCAAACGCATCGGACACGGTCCTGGCGAAGACCGCCAATGTGCAGCGAAAGAAGTATCCACTAGTAAATCACCAAACAATCCGGTGCGCGCAAAGTAACGAAGACCGCCAAAGCGTCGCTGAAGATCTGTTGCCAGCCATTCCAAACGCATCGGACACGGTCCTGGCGAAGACCGCCAATGTGCAGCGAAAGAAGTATCCACTAGTAAATCACCAAACAATCCGGTGCGCGCAAAGTAACGAAGACCGCCAAAGCGTCGCTGAAGATCTGTTGCCAGCCATTCCAAACGCATCGGACACGGTCCTGGCGAAGACCGCCAATGTGCAGCGAAAGAAGTATCCACTAGTAAATCACCAAACAATCCGGTGCGCGCAAAGTAACGAAGACCGCCAAAGCGTCGCTGAAGATCTGTTGCCAGCCATTCCAAACGCATCGGACACGGTCCTGGCGAAGACCGCCAATGTGCAGCGAAAGAAGTATCCACTAGTAAATCACCAAACAATCCGGTGCGCGCAAAGTAACGAAGACCGCCAAAGCGTCGCTGAAGATCTGTTGCCAGCCATTCCAAACGCATCGGACACGGTCCTGGCGAAGACCGCCAATGTGCAGCGAAAGAAGTATCCACTAGTAAATCACCAAACAATCCGGTGCGCGCAAAGTAACGAAGACCGCCAAAGCGTCGCTGAAGATCTGTTGCCAGCCATTCCAAACGCATCGGACACGGTCCTGGCGAAGACCGCCAATGTGCAGCGAAAGAAGTATCCACTAGTAAATCACCAAACAATCCGGTGCGCGCAAAGTAACGAAGACCGCCAAAGCGTCGCTGAAGATCTGTTGCCAGCCATTCCAAACGCATCGGACACGGTCCTGGCGAAGACCGCCAATGTGCAGCGAAAGAAGTATCCACTAGTAAATCACCAAACAATCCGGTGCGCGCAAAGTAACGAAGACCGCCAAAGCGTCGCTGAAGATCTGTTGCCAGCCATTCCAAACGCATCGGACACGGTCCTGGCGAAGACCGCCAATGTGCAGCGAAAGAAGTATCCACTAGTAAATCACCAAACAATCCGGTGCGCGCAAAGTAACGAAGACCGCCAAAGCGTCGCTGAAGATCTGTTGCCAGCCATTCCAAACGCATCGGACACGGTCCTGGCGAAGACCGCCAATGTGCAGCGAAAGAAGTATCCACTAGTAAATCACCAAACAATCCGGTGCGCGCAAAGTAACGAAGACCGCCAAAGCGTCGCTGAAGATCTGTTGCCAGCCATTCCAAACGCATCGGACACGGTCCTGGCGAAGACCGCCAATGTGCAGCGAAAGAAGTATCCACTAGTAAATCACCAAACAATCCGGTGCGCGCAAAGTAACGAAGACCGCCAAAGCGTCGCTGAAGATCTGTTGCCAGCCATTCCAAACGCATCGGACACGGTCCTGGCGAAGACCGCCAATGTGCAGCGAAAGAAGTATCCACTAGTAAATCACCAAACAATCCGGTGCGCGCAAAGTAACGAAGACCGCCAAAGCGTCGCTGAAGATCTGTTGCCAGCCATTCCAAACGCATCGGACACGGTCCTGGCGAAGACCGCCAATGTGCAGCGAAAGAAGTATCCACTAGTAAATCACCAAACAATCCGGTGCGCGCAAAGTAACGAAGACCGCCAAAGCGTCGCTGAAGATCTGTTGCCAGCCATTCCAAACGCATCGGACACGGTCCTGGCGAAGACCGCCAATGTGCAGCGAAAGAAGTATCCACTAGTAAATCACCAAACAATCCGGTGCGCGCAAAGTAACGAAGACCGCCAAAGCGTCGCTGAAGATCTGTTGCCAGCCATTCCAAACGCATCGGACACGGTCCTGGCGAAGACCGCCAATGTGCAGCGAAAGAAGTATCCACTAGTAAATCACCAAACAATCCGGTGCGCGCAAAGTAACGAAGACCGCCAAAGCGTCGCTGAAGATCTGTTGCCAGCCATTCCAAACGCATCGGACACGGTCCTGGCGAAGACCGCCAATGTGCAGCGAAAGAAGTATCCACTAGTAAATCACCAAACAATCCGGTGCGCGCAAAGTAACGAAGACCGCCAAAGCGTCGCTGAAGATCTGTTGCCAGCCATTCCAAACGCATCGGACACGGTCCTGGCGAAGACCGCCAATGTGCAGCGAAAGAAGTATCCACTAGTAAATCACCAAACAATCCGGTGCGCGCAAAGTAACGAAGACCGCCAAAGCGTCGCTGAAGATCTGTTGCCAGCCATTCCAAACGCATCGGACACGGTCCTGGCGAAGACCGCCAATGTGCAGCGAAAGAAGTATCCACTAGTAAATCACCAAACAATCCGGTGCGCGAAAGTAACGAAACCGCCAAAGCGGGCTGAAGATCTGTTGCCAGCCACCAAACGCATCGGACACGGTCCTGGCGAAGACCGCCAATGTGCAGCGAAAGAAGTATCCACTAGTAAATCACCAAACAATCCGGTGCGCGCAAAGTAACGAAGACCGCCAAAGCGTGCGCTGAAGATCTGTTGCCAGCCATTCCAAACGCATGACACGGTCCTGGCGCAAGACCGCCAATGTGCAGCGAAAGAAGTATCCACTAGTAAATCGCCAAATCTGTCCGGTGCAGCGCATTCAAACGAAGATCCGCCAAAGCGTCGCTGAAGAAGTTGCCAGCCATTCCAAACGCATCTGGACAAGGTCCTGGCGAAGACCGCCAATGTGCAGCGAAAGAAGTATCCACTAGTAAATCACCAAACAATCCGGTGCGCGCAAAGTAACGAAGACCGCCAAAGCGTCGCTGAAGATCTGTTGCCAGCCATTCCAAACGCATCGGACACGGTCCTGGCGAAGACCGCCAATGTGCAGCGAAAGAAGTATCCACTAGTAAATCACCAAACAATCCGGTGCGCGCAAAGTAACGAAGACCGCCAAAGCGTCGCTGAAGATCTGTTGCCAGCCATTCCAAACGCATCGGACACGGTCCTGGCGAAGACCGCCAATGTGCAGCGAAAGAAGTATCCACTAGTAAATCACCAAACAATCCGGTGCGCGCAAAGTAACGAAGACCGCCAAAGCGTCGCTGAAGATCTGTTGCCAGCCATTCCAAACGCATCGGACACGGTCCTGGCGAAGACCGCCAATGTGCAGCGAAAGAAGTATCCACTAGTAAATCACCAAACAATCCGGTGCGCGCAAAGTAACGAAGACCGCCAAAGCGTCGCTGAAGATCTGTTGCCAGCCATTCCAAACGCATCGGACACGGTCCTGGCGAAGACCGCCAATGTGCAGCGAAAGAAGTATCCACTAGTAAATCACCAAACAATCCGGTGCGCGCAAAGTAACGAAGACCGCCAAAGCGTCGCTGAAGATCTGTTGCCAGCCATTCCAAACGCATCGGACACGGTCCTGGCGAAGACCGCCAATGTGCAGCGAAAGAAGTATCCACTAGTAAATCACCAAACAATCCGGTGCGCGCAAAGTAACGAAGACCGCCAAAGCGTCGCTGAAGATCTGTTGCCAGCCATTCCAAACGCATCGGACACGGTCCTGGCGAAGACCGCCAATGTGCAGCGAAAGAAGTATCCACTAGTAAATCACCAAACAATCCGGTGCGCGCAAAGTAACGAAGACCGCCAAAGCGTCGCTGAAGATCTGTTGCCAGCCATTCCAAACGCATCGGACACGGTCCTGGCGAAGACCGCCAATGTGCAGCGAAAGAAGTATCCACTAGTAAATCACCAAACAATCCGGTGCGCGCAAAGTAACGAAGACCGCCAAAGCGTCGCTGAAGATCTGTTGCCAGCCATTCCAAACGCATCGGACACGGTCCTGGCGAAGACCGCCAATGTGCAGCGAAAGAAGTATCCACTAGTAAATCACCAAACAATCCGGTGCGCGCAAAGTAACGAAGACCGCCAAAGCGTCGCTGAAGATCTGTTGCCAGCCATTCCAAACGCATCGGACACGGTCCTGGCGAAGACCGCCAATGTGCAGCGAAAGAAGTATCCACTAGTAAATCACCAAACAATCCGGTGCGCGCAAAGTAACGAAGACCGCCAAAGCGTCGCTGAAGATCTGTTGCCAGCCATTCCAAACGCATCGGACACGGTCCTGGCGAAGACCGCCAATGTGCAGCGAAAGAAGTATCCACTAGTAAATCACCAAACAATCCGGTGCGCGCAAAGTAACGAAGACCGCCAAAGCGTCGCTGAAGATCTGTTGCCAGCCATTCCAAACGCATCGGACACGGTCCTGGCGAAGACCGCCAATGTGCAGCGAAAGAAGTATCCACTAGTAAATCACCAAACAATCCGATGCGCGCAAAGTAACGAAGACCGCCAAAGCGTCGCTGAAGATCTGTTGCCAGCCATTCCAAACGCATCGGACACGGTCCTGGCGAAGACCGCCAGTGTGTCGCGAAAAGAAGTGTTGCCTGGCGACTAGAAATTCACCCAACATTCCGGTGCGCGCAAGTAACGAAGAAAAACTTTAACTCTAAAAAATGCTCGCCGGACTACCTTAACACCCACTCTTAACACCCACTCTTAACACCCACTCTTACCATCCGCTCTTAACACCCACTCTTTACACCCACTCTTAACACCCACTCTTAACACCCACTCTTAACACCCACTCTTAACACCCACTCTTAACACCCACTCTTAACACCCACTCTTAACACCCACTCTTAACACCCACTCGCTCATGGGCTGGACCAACCTGTTCTCCGGCCGGTCAGGCTCTTGGCTTGTTTGCTTCTTTCGCTGGTGGGAGGGAGATTTCGGACGCGGGAAAGCCTTGGGTTCTCTGGCTCGCGCTCGGGCACCTCAAAAAAATCTGGGCGCGCTCGCTAAAAAAAAAAATAATAGGGCTGGGGTGATCCACCTATTTTTTAGCACAAAAAATCACAACTTTTCGTCGTCTTGTTGCGTTTGTGGGGAGTCATTTGCAAGCAAATGAGTACCACACTATGCCAGCTTTTCGCTACGTGACTCCAGAAGGGTCACTTTTTCCGCGCTTTCGGCGCGGCGCAACTCTAGTCGGTTGCAACTGTTGTTGGCAGTTGCTCACGATCTCATAATCCGAAAAGGAATCGGAGTCTTCGCTTTCTCGTTTGCGCCGATAGGCACGCCGCGATGCGGAGGACGTGAGTAGCCGGGAAGAGCCGGCGGGAGGGCGCGTTCGTTGTGTGACCCGTGGAGGGTCGGAACCAGAATCAGAAAAAGAGCCCGAGTCAGGGCCTGCCATCGAAGAGGGCCGGGCGGGGCCGGGTGGGCGCGGTGTGTTCGGGCCGGCGAGGCCAGTGCCGTCGTCGCCGAGATCGGCGCGTCGTCGTCGTGCGCGCAGCGCGGCTGCGGGAGAGGTCGTGGGGGTGCAAGGCGCGGGTCGCTTCCTGCCTGCTGGCGGGGGGGCGCGCTTCGGGGGCGATTTCGTCGTCCGCCTTCTCCGGCCACGGCTAGTAGGTGTCCCCGGTGGGGACGGCGCGCGCCGCTTCCGGCCTGTGAGGCCGTCGCTCTCGCCGCGACCGCCACCGCCGCCGCCGCCGCGACCGCCACCG
>JAPJBO010002426.1:0-15929 GCA_030068145.1 Diplonema papillatum | reverse complement strand
TTTGGGCAGATGTTTTCTGGTATAGTCAGATACTGGGCATGTGGGGTATAGGACCCATACCCCCCCAGAAACCATGTTTTCGGGCCGATTTTGGGGTCCAATGCCCTCGGAGAACCTTTTTCTGAGCGCAAAACTCAGTTGTTGTGGACTTTGAGGCCCCAGGTAGGGTTACGACTGTACAATGGCTACGGCGGCAGCACCCACCCAGAACAGGAACTTAACTCTGTTCTCAGAATGCGTGACTCGTAAATGCGTTTCGTTCGAAGAATTGGCTCAAAAATTTGCAAGGCAAGACGCACACGAAGTACGATAGGTCACAGGGCTCCATGCGGAGACACTTTAGAGCGACGAGAGCCTTTCTGATGAAAGCTGCAGGAGTTGACCCGATTGCGCCCGGGGTCTCTGTACAGAGGGCGACCGACAAAGGTGACCCATGAGGCAGCAGGCATTCGACGATCTCGTGGAGGCAACCACCGACGTCGTGGGTCACGGAAAAGCTGTCGTGCACAAGACGTTCGTCGCACAAATCCTTCTAGCACAGGCTGGTGGACGAAGAAGGCCAACTAACGGCAAAGGTGTCGTACACCACGTACCGCCAGCTACGTGGTGCCCGGTTCGAACACCTGGCCGGACGTGTGCGACACCTGCAGAAGGGAACACGATTAACCATCGCCTTCGTGAGGTTACCAGCAGCAAACTCACTTCTTTCGATCCGACAAGCCGATTTCTGCCAATAAAAGTTGCCAATACTGCCAGAAGAACCTGGGGTCAGCTTTTTTAACAACCAGGGGCCTCGCCTCCTTGATGATTGATTTGCGTTGGACGACAGGTGACTCGATCCAACTTGGGGAACTGTTTTAGCTGGTGTACAGTGGGTTTCACACTGGATTTGCGGGTGTCACACTGGATCTAGCAGGTGTGCCCACGCCCGACACTTTGGCCGCACAGTTAATACCCCCACACAGTGCTGGAGTGCACCGTGCGGGGCCTCGAAACCCACAGAAACAGAGTTTTGCGCTCAGAAAAAGGCTCTCCGCTTTGGCCCCAAAACCGGCCCGAAAAAATGGTTTCTGGGGGGATATGGGTCCCATACCCCACATGCCCAGTATCTTACTATGCCATAAAACATCTGCCCAAACCCCCCCCCCCTTTTGGCATCGTACCATATTCACTCACTATCACTCACTAACAGGCTAATCCTCCCCTGACGCGTACAAACAAAAGCGCGAATCAACCATCAGCATCCCCGTTGCTACCTAGTACTGGCCGCGAACCGAGCCCCAGACTCGCTGGGTCGGAGCGTCCAAAGCGCTCTCAGCCTAGGATTTCGAGTGGCTCATAAGGCGCGTGAGCGAAACCATAGTTAGGGGGCGGGGAAATACGTTCTGGACCGGAAGATATTTGGAAAGGAAAAATGTTTGGATAGGAAATATTTTGGACAAAATGGCCATCCCAGAAAAATTTGGATATTTTTCTTGAGTGGGATAATCTTGCTCCGTTTGAGGGCGCGCACTTCACCTTCTGGTGCACTTTGCTCTCGCACCTGGTACACTCCGATAGACTATGACAGACAACAGCATGCAATTCGATGCAGTTCCGGGGGGTTATCCAAAAATAAAACATTGAAACCCGATACCTCAACACCAGCCTTTTCGAGACCGGCCCTTGAAGGGGCCAAGCTGTCAGCGTCGACCAGCTTCCCGTCGCCGATGATCAGCAGCACCTTCTTCCGGCCGTCCTTCGGCGACAGCCCGAACGCCGTCACCGCCAGTTCGATCCCCTTCTTGATCATCGTCCCGCCGCTGTAGAAGTTGTCCTCGTGCCAGTCGATGTCCGCCTCAAGCTCGGTGAGCACGCCGGAAAGCCGGCCACCGGTACCGGTGCCGGTTGGCGCGCTCGTGGCGCGGGATTCACCGGCGCTGGTACCCTGCGCGTCCGTACCAGCGAACTGGATCAGGGCAGCACGAATTCGTTGCTGTGCGGCGGCGGCAGTGCCGACCGACGATGCTTCGCCTGAGAGCGGGAGTTCCCGCATCCAGTCACGCAGGACTTCCATGATTCCGACGAACCCGTGTGGGTGGCGACCGAACGCCTGGCCCGTGCTTGCAGACGCGTCAACGACGATCACGAGGTCCATCGTCGGGCACAGTCCGTACTCCGACTCCGTGCAAAACGCATTTTCCGCGTTGTAGTAGCACTCCGGGTCTCCACGGCACTCACACGCGTCTCTCCCGACGCACTCCCGCTTCACACACGTGCTCGACGTCGCTTCGAACTCACAACCAGGATCGCTGTTGCACGGGTCTTCTTGCCCGTTGAGCTTGGCGCAATGCTCGATAGCGCACAGGGCTGGGCTCGCTGACACGTCCCACTTGCAGTTCTCCTCTCGGTTGCAGCACCGTTCGCCGCTGCTGTGCTTCCCGCAGGCTGATGCTGTGCACGCGTTGTTCGACCACTCACAGTGCAGGTCTGCTTGGCAGGCCGCCTCGGTTTGCATGTCCGAACCGACGCAGCGCTTCACTTCGCACCCTCCTGTCGCATCTGACCCGCTGCACTCGTCCCATTCGCAGTCACCATCCGCAGCGCAAGAGGCTTCGTCGTCGTACTTGCAAGGCTTCTTCGCGCACGTCGCGTTCAACGCAATCCACTCGCACCCCGCAGCGTCCGCTTCGCACTCCGGTTCGGTCGGTTGCGTGCACTCCTTTTCTTCGCATTGCGACGACGTCGAGTTCCACTCGCAGTACTGGTCCGCGTTGCACACGTTTGCATCCGGGTACGGGCAAACCGTCTGCTTGTAGCACCCTTCCGCCTTCGCTGTCCCGTTCCAGAAGCAGTTGTTCGCCGTGTCTTGGTCGCACTGCAGCTCGTCGCAGTGCTTCAAACACGCGGAGTCAACACACGACAACCCGACGCTGCTGTACACACACCCAGGATCCCGCGAGCACGTGCTCTGGTCCACATGCTGCGAGCACGGCGCACGGCCGCTAGCCGAGGCCCCTGGGTTCAGGATCGCCCCCCACACGGAGTTCGGGTCGCAGATCCCGTCCAGCACCTGCTCCGGCAACTCGTCGATCTGCAGGTTCAAAAAGTGATCGTCGTGAACGTCCGACGTCAACGGTCGCAGCGCGGTCTCGGCGTCGGTGTCGGTCGTCGTGTGCGTGATCTGCCTCCGCAGCACAACCCCGAACACTTCGACTGATTCTTGGTCGAGCATTGTGCGTGCTGCCGTCATCCCGTCGGCGTCTTTGATCTTCCCGTCCGTGATGATGAAGAGCGCGCGTTTCCGTCCCAAGGGCGACGCGTTGAACATGTCGGCGGCCCACTGCAGCCCGGTCGCCATGTACGTTCCGCCCTGCAAGAAGTTGTTCTCGTGCCACGTCACGTCGTCCATCAACTCCTGCAGGTCGCCGGAAAGCGCACCCGAAGTTCCCGTGCCGGGGGGGGTCCTGACTGCGTCTTTCACCGGCGCTTCGCCGCTGAACTGCACGATACCCACCCGAATTCCACCGTTTGCGGCAGATGAAGCGGCACCCACGGAGCTCTTCTCCCCGGTCAAAGGCAGCGTCTTCATCCAGTCTCGCAGCATCTCCATCATGGCGTAGAATCCGTGCGGGTGCCGTGTGAACGACTGACTCATCGAAGCCGATCCGTCCAGAAGGAGGATCACGTCCACGACAGGGCACGTTCCGAACTGTTCCTTCACGCACCGTCCGTCTGCTTTGGAAGAGTCCCAGAAGCAGGTCTGCTCTTCTTCGCACGCGCACCGGTCGCCGTCGTACTTCGAACAGTCCTTCTCCACGCATTTTTGGTCCTTCTGCTCCCACATGCACTCCGCGTCCAAATCGCAATCCTTCGCCGACGTGAACCCTCGGCAGTAATGCGGCGTGCACACGGCAGGCGACGACCCCACGTCGTAGTGGCAGTCAGCGTCGGCGTCACACTCCTTCTCCGTCGGATACTCAACACACGGTGCCACAACGCACGGCTCTGTGTTTCCGCCCACCCAGTCGCAGAACGGGTCCGCCTCGCATGTCGTCTCGTTGACGTACTTGCACTTCTCCAGCGTGCAGTATCCAAGAGACAAATCAACAGCTGCCTGCGTCGTGCAGGAGCCAGCCGCGTCGGATGCCGTCGGGTTCGTGCCGTAGTTCCACACCATCGATCGCTTGGCTGCGTCGCTTGATGGTGTGTTGAACGTCAGCCCCGCAACCGCCTGCGCGAGAGCATCGCCGGTCGCACTCCCCATCACCAGCACTCCTGCCGCTTCGTCCCAAGCCAGCGACACGCCAAGCGACGCGCATACTGAACACGTCAGCGAATCACGCTTGACGACGTATCCTGACGTGAACGCCACGTACGCACCCGGCTGCTCGGTTGTGCACGCAGAGCATCCGCCCATGCCGGCGCACGTCGCGTTCGGGAATGGTCGCGTGTCGACTTGCATCTCATACACCACGACGTCCCCGGCAGATGTGGGGGTGTACGACCTCCATTCGCAGGTGTCGTCCTTCACGCACTCTACCTCCTTCGTGTCCGTGCACGGCATCTTCGAGCATGTCGGCGTCGGAGTCAATGACCACAAGCACCCAGCCGAATCCTGCAAACAGGTGCTCTCCGTGTCGTGCACACACGGCTCCACCGTGCAGATCGCCGGTTTCGTCACAGCGAAGTCGGTCGACGGCGCCTGGCACACGCACATCCAGTCCCCGAGGCTCGTCGAGTTCATGTTCGGGTCGATGCACCTCTGCGAGCAGTCAAGCGAACCCGTCTGGCAGTCGATCACGCACTTGTACGCGTTCGTCGTGCACTCGTCGACGAAACAGTCCGCAGGCTTCATCGTCGCTTGCACGTTCGAGGGCTTCGGGCATTTGCAAACCCAGTCACCCAAACTCCGCCACTCCGGGTTTGTGTCGAAGCAACTCTGATTCGCCGCAAAGCAAGTTCCGTTCGAGCAGGTTGGACCCTGGCAGGTAGCCGCGCATTCGTCCATCCGGCACTCTTCAACTTGTTGCGTGTATCCGATCGGCCCGTCAATCCCGTGCCCGACTGTACCGTTCGGGCAGTGGCACTCCCAGTCGTTCAATGCGTCTGACGGGTCAATGCACACCTGCCCGACGCGTGTGCACTCGCTACCGTATATCGGGCACTCGTCAACCAAACACAGAGCCGCCTGCCCTGTTGCGACGCCCGTCGCAGGCTGCACGCATTCGCACTGAAAGTCAGGCGCCGTCCCGTCGTGGCACGTCACATTCCGGTCGTAACACGTCTGGTTCGCGTCCGTGCACGTATCGTCGAACGAGCACTCGTCGCATCTGCACGTTGCTGGCTTCCCTGTCGCCTGTCCCGTCCCCGGCGAAGTGCAGGTACACGTCCAATCGCGAATCGACCGAGTGCTGTTGTTCGGGTCGTTGCACGTCTGCCCAGCGTCTGTGCACGTCCCGTTCGAGCAGTGATCGCACGTCTCGACGCACTCGTCCAGAACGCAGTCCGCAGCCGCCATCATCTGCGTCCCTTGCGACGGCGGCACGCACACACACTCCCAGTTGTTCAACGTGGCGACGTCTGTGTCGTTACACAACTGCCCACGGATCGTGCAGGTCGGTCCATGCTCAAGGCACTCATCCACGATGCACTGCGCTGCCGTGGCCACCGCCGTGCCAGTCGTTGGCGGCAAGCACTCGCACAGGAAGTCGGGTGCTGTTCCGTCGTGGCAAGTCGTGTTTTTGTCGTAGCACATCTGTGCCGCCACATCGCACGTCGTCGTCGTGATGCACTCGTCGCAGATGCAAGTGGCCGCCTTCGCGGTCGCTTTGCCAATGCCTGGGTCAACGCATTCACACGTCCAGTCCAGTTTCGAATTCGTCGCAGTGTTCGGGTCGTTGCACTTCTGCCCGACCGAAGTGCACGTTCCGTTCGAGCAGTGGTCGCACTGCACAACGCACTCGTCCAGCACGCACTCCGCCGCCTTCATCAAAGCGGTCCCGTTGGACGGCGGGGGGCAGAAGCACTCCCAGTTGTTCAGCGTCGTGTTGTCCGGGTCGTTGCAGATTTGCCCTCGCACTTCGCACGTTCCTTTGTTCTCCAAGCACTCGTCGATCGCGCAAGCCGCCACCGCCGCCACCGCCGTACCTGTCGTTGGTGGCAAGCACTCGCACAGGTAGTCAGGTGCTGTTCCGTCGTGGCAAGTCAGGTTCTTGTCGTAGCACAGCTGAGAGGCGTCAACGCACGTCGTCGTCGTCTGGCACTCGTCGCACAAGCAGGTTGCTTGTTTCGCCGTTGCGGTCCCAACCGCAGGCGGTTCGCAGGTGCACGTCCAGTCGCTCAACGAAGACACGGCGTGGTTCGGGTCATCGCACTTCTGGTTCGCGGATGTGCACGTGTCGTTCGCACACGTCGCACACTTCGCCACGCACTCGTTCACGATGCAATCTGTCGCCAGCGCTCCCACGGCCATGTTCGTCGCCGGCGGCGGGCACGTGCACGTCCAATCTTGGAACGTCTTGAAGTCCGGGTCATTGCACGTCTGTCCCTCCGTTTCGCACAAGTTGTTCGGAGACGACTGCGTCTGCGCACACGTCGGGCAAGTCTCGATGCATTCGTTGAGCTCGCAGTCCGCGGTAGGCGAAACCAGCTGGGGTGTCCCCTTCATAGGCGGCGTGCATTCGCAAAACCAATCCTTCAGCGAAGTGGGCGCCGTGTTCGGGTCATTGCAGATGAACCCCGAGTCAAGGCACTTCACAGCATCCGGGTCGGTGACGCACTCACCCGGGTACTCGCAGTCTGCCGGCTTCATCAACGCCGACAAATTCGCAATCGCAGGCGGGACCACGCAGTGACACTCCCAGTCGTTCATGCTGGCCGCCGTCTTCACAGGGTCGATGCACACTTGACTCGCGTCCGCGCATGTCTTCTCGTTCTTCGCCTCCGCGCACTCGTCGACGACGCAGTTCGCGAGTGCGATCAGCTGCACTCCCACTGCTGGCGGCGGGCACGTGCACGTCCAGTCGTTCGTCGACGACGACGTCTTGTTCGGATCGTGGCAGGTTTGGGCCGGGTTCGCGTTCGAACAAAGGTCCTTTTCGCAAGTTGCGCACGTCGGAACTTCGCACTCGTCGAGTTCGCAGTGCGCCACCGCTGTGATCGCACTGCCGTTCGCCGGCGGTTTGCAGATGCACCGCCAGTCGGACAGCGATTGCGAGCTCTTGTTCGGGTCCTCGCACAGCTGGTCCGCATTGCTGCACAGGTCATCCTCGCACGTCGCGCAGGCCGCCACGCACTCGTCCAGCGTGCAGTTCGCTACACCCCCCGTCGCAGATCCTGTCATCGGGTCCCTGCACGTGCACTGCCAGTCATTCGGCTGGGTCGGATCCGGGTCCAAGCAATCTTGGTCTGCGTCGATGCACGTCTTCTCGTGGAGATCGCATTCGTCGGTGTCGCATACCGGCACCGCTGAGATCACAGCGAACTTGTTTGACGGTGGAGGGCACGTGCACGTCCAATCCGAGAGAGACGTCGACGTTGGGTTCGGGTCGAGACACGTTTGGTTCTTCTGCGTGCATGTCCCCTTCGAGCATGTTGCGCACGTTTCCACGCACTCGTCGAGCGGGCAATCAGCGAGGGACGTGAGCGCTGAATTCGTAGACGGCGGAGGACACGTGCACGTCCAGTCCGACAGCGACTTCGCGCTGTGGTCGGGGTCATTGCAAGTTTGCGTTCCGTTCGGGCACAGGTCGTGCTCGCAAGTCGGGCATGTTTCCACGCACTCGTCGATCATGCAGTCCGCCACACTCGCTGTCTTCTTCCCCGTCGTCGGCGGCGGGCACACGCACTCCCAATCGTTCGGCACGTTCGGATTCGGGTCTCTGCAGGCTTGGTCTGCGTCGACGCACGTCTTGTTGTGGACGTCGCACTCATCGATGTCACATGTCGGGACCGCGGCAATCAGCTGCGATTTGCTCGAAGGAGGCGGGCAGTAACAAGACCAGTCAGACAACGAAGTCGTCGTCGTGTCCGGGTCAAGGCACGTCTGGTTCTTGCTTGTGCACGCACCATTCGAGCAAGTAGCGCAGTCTTCCACACATTCATCCAACGGACAAGCAGCCAGACTCGCCACAGCGGAAGTTGGCACCGGTGGTGGGCAAGTGCACGTCCAGTCCGACAGCGAATTTGCGCTGTGGTCCGGGTCGTTGCAAACCTGTGCTGGGCTTCCTGTCGGGCACAAATCCTTCTCGCAAGTCGGACAGTCTTCCACGCATTCGTCGATGAGGCAGTCCGCTACACCCATGGTGGCGCTTCCCGTCATCGGCGGAATGCACACACACTCCCAGTCGTCCGGCTGGCGAGGGTTGGGGTCAACGCATTGCTGATCCGCATCGACACACGTTTTTTTGTGCTGTTCGCACTCGGCTTGGTCACACGACGCCACCGCAGATATCAACGCCGAGTTCGATGACGGCGGCGGGCACGTGCATCTCCAGTTAGAAAGCGTGGTGAAGTCTGGGTCGTTGCAAGTCTGGTTCTTGCTCACGCACGTTCCCTTCGAACACGTGGGGCAGTCTTCCACGCACTCGTCGATCTGGCAGATCGCCGTGTTCGTCACAGCGGACCCCTTGTACGGAGCACGGCACGTGCACACCCAGTTCGACAGCGCGCTGACCGACTTGTCCGGATCGTTGCAGTCCTGGTTTTCTGTTTCGCACAGGTCGTCTTCACACGTCGGGCAGTCTGCGACGCATTCGTCGATGATGCAGTCCGCCGCACCTTGGCTCGGCTGCGAGTTAGGGGCCGACGTCGCCGGCGGCAGGCACTCGCAAAACCAATCGTTAGTGCACGGGGCCTTGTCGTTGTCGACACACCTCTGCCCGTTGTTCACGCACGCCGTGTGACCCGCCGAACCGTGCTTGCACTCGTCGATCTCGCAAACTGATCCGGTCCACGTGCACTGCGGGTCGCTGTCACATTGCTGCTGGCTCGTAACCTTGCACGGGCACGTCGGCGTCGGCGGCACGTTTTGACAACTGCCGCCGGTCCAAACGCAGTCCTTCGACGGGTTGTTGTTGCAGTCCGCTTCGTCGCAGATCTCCAAGCAAGGCGAGTTCGAGCATACGCCGGCAGTGTCCGACCACACGCAGCCCACGTCCGAGGCGCACGCCGACTCCTGCTTGTACGCAGTGCACGGAAGGTGGACTCCCGTCGAAGTTCCCGGCGGGTTTGTCACAATCTGGCTCCCCCACTTCGCATTCGGGTCGCAGATCCCCGCCAGGTGGTCGGGCAAGCCGTCCAATTCGATGTTGACGAAGTGGTCGTTCTGTAGGTCAGACGTCATGGGTTTCAGCGATGCTTCAGCGTCAGCGTCCACCTTCGTCTGCGAGTCGAGCTTTCGCACCACGATTCCGAACCGCTGCACTCCGATGTTATCCAGCGTGTCGATCGCTGCCTTCACTTTGTCCGTGTCTTGGATCTTCGAGTCCGTGATCACGATCAGGACCTTTTCTCGCCCGTCGGACGGCGAGTCGCTCTGGAAGATGCCGGTCGCACGTTCGAGGCCACTTTGGATCAGGGCATCTCCCGCTGCGAAGTTCGCTTCGTGCCAGTCGAGGTCTCCGGTCAGCTGCCCGGCCTGCCCCGACAACCTTCCTCCGGTCGCCGTGCCTGCCGTTGCCCCCCCGGCAAACTGAACCAGACCCACCCTCACAGTCTCACTGTTTGCCTGCGATCCTGTACCCGTGCTCGCTGGTTCTTGACTGAGAGGCAGCGCCGTCACCCAATCCCTCAGCATCTCCAGCAGCGCGTAGTACCCAATAGGGTGCCGAGCGAAGCTCTCGCCCATCGACGCCGTTCCTCCGAACACCACCACAATGTCCGTCGTCGGGCACATCCCGTAGAATTCAGACACGCATTGCTTCGGCGAAGCGTTGTCCTTGTAGTAGCACTTATCGTTCTGGTTGCACGCACACTTGTCCGGGTACTTCGTGCAGTCGAGATCCACGCATCCAGCGGGGTTCGCTTTGTTGTCGAACATGCAGTTCGGGTTGTCGTCGCACTTCTGCTGGCTCTGGATGGCGTAGCACTCCTTCTGCTGGCACGTCGCTGGCGTCGTCGCAATCGACCACTTGCACCCTGTCTGCTTGTCGCAGCACGCGTCGTTGGTGTACTGCGTGCACTCCTTCATGTCGCACATGTTCCCCAACCAGGCGCATCGGGGATCGGATGTGCAGTCAAAGTCCGACTGGTAAGCCGTGCATCCCGCCTTCTTGCACTTCGCTGTCGTCCCGTCACACGCGTCAACTTCCCATACGCATAGCGGATCCTTCTGGCAGTCTGCTGCCGACCCGGCTCTGCACGGCGTTACCATGCACTGGTCCGCTCCGTTGATCGTCGTCCACGTGCAGTCTTCCAAATCAGCCAAGCAGTCTCTCTCAACTTTGTTCGCCACGCAGATGGGCGGTCCACACGTGTTCTGGCTGTTCCAAACGCACTGTTGCGACGACGATTGGCAGCTTTGCTTGTCTGTGTAGGCGCACTGCGTTTCCTTCAAACAACCAGTAGTCGAACTCCACACGCAGAGGTACACGGTTGCTGCCGTGCAAGCCGGCTCGTCGCAAATCTTCACGCAAGGGGAGTCGACGCAAGCTCGATTCGCTGCGCTCCACATGCACCCCGGATCTTGCGAGCATCCAGTAGCGTCACGGTAGAGCGGGCAAGGCTGATGCAGGCCTGCCTGCCCAGGTGCGTTCGTCTTGCTCAGAATCAAACTCCCGAACTTCCCGTTCGGATCGCACATGTCGTGAAGCACCGCTTTGTCAACTTCGTCGACCTGGATGTTTTGAAAGTGAGTGTCGTGCGGGTCGGATGTGATCGGGTACAGCGTCTTTTCGGCCTTCTCGTCCGCAGCCGTGTGCGATTGCTGCCGCCGGATCACGATTCCGAAGGTTTCAACCTCCTCGTTGTCCAGGACCGCTCTTGCGGGCGCCAGCTCCTGTGGGTCGTAAATCTGGCCGTCGGTGAAAATGAACAACACACGCTGGCGCTGGCTCGTGACGTGCAACTTGTCGAACATGTCTCCAGCCATCTCAAGCGCCAACCGAATCATGGTTCCCTTTCCGATGTACTTCTTCTCGTGCCAGTCCAAATCTTCGTCCAACTCACCTACATCACCCGACAGGCGACCTCCGGTACCAGTGTTCCCGCTCGTTTCGATCGCAACCGACTGCCCACCCCGGCCCCTCGAATTCGGGTTCTTCCCCGAAAACTGAATGAACCCGATACGAAGACCACCGGAGTCCGGACCTGCAGGGGTGGTGTTGTCGCCCGCTCTTTCGCCCGTCAGCGGGATCGTGTGGATCCAATCGCGGAGGATCTCGACCATCGCGTAGAACCCGTGCGGGTGCCGCGCGAAGCTTTGCGACATCGATCCGGATCCGTCGAGGATGAGAACCACGTCCAAGACCGGGCATTTCCCGAAGGACTCCTCAACGCACTTCTGCTTGTTCCCGGCGGAATCCCAGAAGCACCCGTCCGTGTTTTTGCACGGGCACTCGTCAAGACCGTTACAGCTGGTCGACGTGCACTGACCATTCGTCCACTTGCACGACGAGTCCCCGTCACACGCTGACTGCGACGTGTACATTTGCGGGCAGTAGCTCAGCGTGCAGTATGCAGGGGAGTTGACCATGTTCCATTCACAGTCGCTGTCGTGCTTGCAGCACTTTTCCGTAGGGTACGAGCCACACTTTGCAGGCGTACATTGCAGTCTCGACGACCACTCGCACCTCGGATCCGACTGGCAGGTAAACTGATCGTTTGCTGTGCAGCGCCTTTCCACGCAGGTCCAGTCCACTTGATCCGGGCAAGCGTCATCCCACTCGCAGCTGCTGTCTCGCATGCAGTCCGATTCGGACGCGTACATGCACGGGACGTCGACGCAAGCTCCACGGAACCCCGCTGATTGATCCCATTCGCACTGCCCCGAGTTCATGCAGTCGATTTCGCTTCGGTAACCGGAGCACGATTGGGCCATCGTCCGGGCAGCTAAGCCCAGGAACAGCAGCAAATGCTGCCGCATGGTCGGTAATTTCCCTTTTTTCTCTATAGTCTTTTTCGCTTTTAGTTTTGTGTTCTCTCTTCTTTCCTCTCAATGCCCTTCATGTGTTGGTTCATTGCATCAGAATTGCGTTCTCCCAGACGTTTGTATACTTTTTTGCGATAACCAATAACCACCGTAGTGAGCATACTTGTTGCAGCTAAAAAGGAACGTTGGCAGCGGTTTAACCTGAACGCGCACAGGTCAAATCGCACAAACAAAAAATTGGGCGCTCGTGCCGAAACATATTTACTAAAATGTCCGTGGACCTGAACGGATGCCCTTTTTCAACGACCAGGAGGGCCCTGTCGAATTCGATGGGGTTGTCCTGGACTAGCCTGTTGAACAGCACTATCCACGACTTCGTTTCACCCACTTGCAGCGGCTTCACGTGGGCTTGGCTCTTTTTCATCAGCAGGTCGAAGGCGTTGACAGGTGCTCGAGCTACGGGAACTTTGCTTCACAACGTACCGAACCTCCCGGTACTGCATGGAGTCCATGGCCCACAGACATCCCAAGAGAAACATCTCTCCACACACTCCTGCTATCAGCCCTAGTCGACACCACCACATCATCATCATACTCGGCAGGCGTGTGGAGGTGACGGTCTTTTATGATCTGCTGAAACATTTCCATGAAGGACAACGACAGGTCGTTGATCTCAAGGAGGTGTCGATCCTTCACTGCACCAATCTCAACATCGATGGCGCAAGAACACAGGCAGTGTCCCTTCCCTTTGCTTGTGCCCTGTTTTTAGAGTAAAAGTTCGCTTGAAACTCCGGGGTTTTAAAGTCTCCGGGTGACCTTCGTCGTTAAGGGAAGATATTCTTTGTGCTCTGAGTGCCGTAAGGGTGGTGGTTACACGAGGTAAGAGGATGGGTGTGTACCTTGGTCGTTGGTCATTGGTGGTTTCGGCCATTGTCCACATAACTTACTAACGGTAGGCCCTCCTCAGTATGGTGCCGCAGTAGGTGACTGTCTGTCTTCTTGGTACCGTCTGACCGTCTCGTTTCGTGTATTTGTGGTGCTGCTTATGGTTTGCGCAGGTTGAATATCCGTAACTATATCGTATTGCAAGCGGGTGGGGTGCCACAATTAACGTAGCAAGGAGTCGCGAATAGAAGCAAGAGCGTGAGCGGTTGTGTGTTGGAGCGAGAGGCCCTGTTTCACAGTATATCAATAGTCGGTTAATATTAATCTTCTAAGACTAGCGTCTTATACGACTAAAAAATTCAGGGAGGTGTTCGTTGCTCGCCACAGAAAAGGCTCTCTGGGCGCACTAGGTGTGGAGTATATGTAAGCGTAACCTGTATCTGCATCTGACAAGTTGCATGTCGTCATGGTAGGAAGGTTATCCAAGCAAGCCGTTTCTACAATTGGTCAGGGAAAGGTTCATCCGTGCCTGCCGTCTGAAATGATTGCTTTCGGGCAACCATTCTTCGGTGCTTCTTTTTGCACCAATGTTCGTGGTGCCGTAAACTAACGAACTGTGGCTTCCCCGCGGTCCGTCCGTCGCTGTGGCAAAAGGGGCATATCTGCCTCTTGGTAGTAACTTTCGGTAACTGCTGCGGGTTGTAGTGATATCGTTGGATGGGGTGGGTATATCCTTCGCCGAACTCGTGTGCAGTTGCTGAAGGCTCTGAAGAGCCGCTGGTTGCAGTGTTGCGGGTACGTGCCGAATCGGGCGTGTTGGCAGACTCGTCGTCGCCGCGTAGTCTACCGAGTAGGCTTTGGGTACTATCAGCTCCAAGTGGTGCAGGAGAGTCGAGGCTATCCTGCTTCACTGTGAACTCGTTGATGTCGGGTGGCGATGCGCGTGCGTGATGTGCTCCCGTTTGCGCGAGGTTGTCGACTGGTTGGTATATGAGGAGGAACGCTTCGTCGTTGGCGTAAGTGGGTCTTGGGGAGAAACTTGTGTAGAGCCCGTCAAGAAGCGTCCAGCGTTGATTAAAAGCTGCTGCCTCGTTGTAGGCATGTATCACGTAATGACCGGCGTTGTTGTCACCGGTGTGGGCAGCGATGGCTTTCAACTTGAGCTGGGCCTTCAAGTCGGGCAGGGTTATGATGCAGTCAGCGGCTACCGGTCTTTTGTTGGTGGTACCGTGCTTGCGAGCCCGTTGAATCTGGATGAGCATCAAGTCGTTGATGCGGTGCGTGGTGGTCTTGGTCGTATTGGTGTCGTAACGCTTGCAACCGTCACATTTGTAGTCGTAGGGTACGGACCATGCGCAGTGTTCGTCGAGGCATCCCTGCACGGTGTTGGCTTTGATCGACAGGATGGTGGCGTCTTGCTGCGCAAATTTTGAACGGCTGAGTCCGCAGTGATCGCAACGCGCGATTGTGGTGGTTTCGTGTGTGAGGCCTTCTATGTAGTCCTGCCGCTGGCCGGGGCAAAGTCTGTGCGCTAGATTTTCTTCCAACAACGCGGTGGTGATGGCTCGAAGGGCTTCTCCTAGGTCGCATTGCTGTCCGTCGCCGAAGGGTCCACTGATATGATACTCGCGAAGACGCGCAGAAGTGTATCCGATGTGCGGGCGTTGCGTGTCCAGTTGAAGACGGCTGTGGTACATTTGCCCCAACGTGGGTGGTGCAATTGTGATACGCGGCGACCTGCTGTGCCAGTACGGTGGCGGAGATCAGGTTTAAAGCTGCTTGGAGGTAGCAAGAATTTGTCGTGTGAGTAAAACGAGAGGTCTTCCACTTGGTACTGGCTGCGTCGGCGGCGATTGCGGCCGCAAGGGCGGCGGTAGCGACAAGGTTGGTGACTCTTTTTCGCTGTCGTCTTGCACGTGGCGCACCCGCTCACCTCACTTTTCGTGTCGGGAAACCCCTCTGGCACGTACCACGGATCCCCTTCGACGACGGCCGTCTTCTTGCCCTTCCTCTTCACCGTAGCGTCGTCGAAGCCGCCCATCTCGCTGCACGCTCCGCCCTCTCTCCTCCGTATGTCGGGAAAAGATCCATCCCCCACGCCTAGGGGTGGGCGACCTCCTCCAGCTGGCGTCTCTCGTCCCTGACGTCTGCCATGAACGTGCGCAGCACTTCTGCATTCCTTTGGGAGGGATCCCGTGTACCTAGGCACGCCAGGTCGAGCGATCTGCGTCGATGGCCTCGGCATACTGGGGCTGCCTTCGGATCCGCTCGTATGCTCGGCAACGCAACCAGATGTGAGCCAGGGTTTTCTTCTGCTTTCTGTCTGCTCGTCACATCGCTTGCATGTCCCGTCTCCTCCCCACAGCAATGCTGCATGCACTTCGGTCATCACCGACCCCGCTACAACCTCGACAACGTCTGTCAACGTCGTCGACGCTTCTGCATGTAGGCATTCGTCGCCTCGTTGTCTACCCCGACCCGTAGTCTTACGAAGTTCGTTCGCCTATCCTCCAGCCCTGATCACGTTCCCTTTCTCGTCCTCCGCGTCGTCAAAATATTCCTTCCAACATATCCCGAGCTTCCTCCGACGCGGTCCCCACGCGCGGTCTCTGCTTCCGTACGCTCGTAGGACTGCCGCGACGCGTTGCCTCCACACCGCCTTCTTCCGGCACACTTCCGCGATGTCGAGTGAACGATACAGCAGCACGGTGTACGGGTCTAGAGTGTGGGCCTTGTGCAGGATGCTCAACAACTACCTCCTGCGCCCTGTGTTTGACGCCCAGACGCCTCTGAGTAGGCTGCAGTGAACCTTGCGGAAAGGAGCATGTGCGGCGGCAGTGCTAGGCGCGGTGCCGGAGCTGGCAGGGAAGCGACAGTGCCAGACGCGCGTGAGCCAGACGACACCCATCGACTGCCTTCCGGGGAACGTGTCAGTTAGACTTTGGCGGACACTTGCCGGCAAAGCGGAGAACCC
>JAPJBO010002425.1:0-15945 GCA_030068145.1 Diplonema papillatum | reverse complement strand
GGGACAGTACTTTGAGATACTCGTAGTACAGCCCACTTGCGATGCGGAGGAGGAATTCCACTTCGGATGCGCTGGAGATACTGGGTATGAGAACCTTTGACCTCTTCACTCTAAAAGGTGAGGATAGTTTCCTATCTTGTGCTGCAGGTTCCATGAGGTCTTTCTTGCCGGGCAGGTAAAGTTACTGCATCGTCTGATCGGCTTGCACGTGAGTGGCAACAAAAATAAGCATGGGGGCTGGCTCACTCCCTATCCTTGCTCCCTGCCGTTCAAGGGACCTTACTACTTCGTTTTGAATCAGAAACAGCGGGAAGCCTCCGTTGGTGCTGCCATAACAGAAAGGTGGAGGGGGCGATGGGGACTGTAGGAAAATGAAGCCAGAAATCACATTCTGGAAAAGTCTTGTGGCTGGTGGACGAATTCGTCACTACGGCTTTTCTCCGAGGGACTGGATGTTGCACGGCATAACAGGTTGCGGGGTCGGTCGCGGTGTGTCGGTTACAATCGTTTGACGGGATGTTCGGTAGAGCACTTGGTCGCTGGAGACTTTCCTTACCCGCCACTTGTGGACAATTTATTAATGTTTTCCAAGTAAGCACCACAAAGTCTCATCTCACCAGCAGGCGGGGGGTACACCGTCCTGCGCGTTTTCACTGCCCTTTGCGGTTTGTTTAGTGTCAGGTTTTAGATAATTTGTGTGAGGTTTCTATCCTCACTCGTTATTTCGCACACAACTTGGATGCATCCCTCGGGAAACCCGCCCAGGTGGTGAAACCCCCAAACTTTCTAGTACACAACAGTACGAACTGGGGGAAAAAAATATTGAAACCCGGCCTGATTTTTACAGTAACTGGTAGGTAACTGGCAGTACCTGCTAGGTAACTTTGCTCGATACCAAACGCGCCAGCATGACAATATATAAATATAGCGAGGCTAGAATGAGCACAATGCGACCAATGAGCGGCGCTAGAATGACTGCCAACGGTCGAAGAATAATGCTAGAACTAGAACAACCGTCGCTGGCCAAAGAATAGAATTCGAATGACTACCAATTCTCTTCAACAGCGGCGGCAGACTGACAGTGAATGGACAAAGGGCGGTGCTCTCGTGGCCAATGAACGGCACAGAACGGCGTCAGCATGACTGCCAATGGGCAGAGAGCAGCGATAGAACGACTGCAAATGACCGGAGACAGTGCCAAGAATACCAGCCAATGACCAACGAGCGGCGCCAGTGATCGCCCAAAGGATGAAAGCAAATGACCAACGCACGGCGCAAGGACGACTACCAATGTCCAAAGAACGGAGCTTGACTGAGTGCCAATGGTCAAAGAATGGCGCCAGAACGACTGCAAATGGCCAGAGAACGGCGCAAGAAAGACTACAAAGGCCCAGGGAGACAACAAACGGCCCTTGACCGACTGAGAATTTCCAAAGACAGGCACTAGAATAACAACAAACACCCAAAGATCAGCGCCAAATCGCTTCATCACGTCCACAGGACGGAGCCAGAATAACAGCAAATGGCCAATGAGCGGCGGTAGAACGACTACGAATGCCCAGAAAGCGGCGGCGGAATGACAGCAGGCGGATAACAGATCGGCGCTCGAGCGACTGCTAATGACAAAAAAACGGCGGTTTAATGACGTCCAATGCCCGAAGATCGGCGCCAAAAAGACAACAAACGGCCCTCGACCGACTGCAAATTACCAAAGACAGGCGCTAGAATAACAGCAATCGCCCAAAGATCAGCGCCAAAACGCTTCATCACGCCCATAGGACGGAGCCAGAATAACAGCAAATGGCCAATGACTACGAATGCCCAGAAAGCGGCGGCGGAATGACAGCCAACGGCCACAGATCGGCGCTCGAGCGACTGCTAATGACAAAAAAACGGCGATTTAATGACATCCAATGCCCAAAGATCGGCGCCAGGGAGACAACAAACGGCCCTCGACCGACTGCAAATTACCACAGACAGGCGCTAGAATAACAACAAACGCCCAAGGATCAGCGCCAAAACGCTTCATCACGTCCAAAGGACGGAGCCAGAATAACAGCAAATGGCCAATGAGCGGCGGTAGAACGACTACGAGTGCCAATAAAGCGGCGACGGAATGACAGCACGCTGATATCAGAACGGCGTTTGAATGACCACGAATGCCTGAGAAGTGGCACCAGATTGACAGCCAACGGTCACACATCGGCGCTCGAGCGACTGTAAATGGCAAAGTAACGGTGTTTGAATGACATCAAACGCCCATACATCGGCGCCAGCGACACAGCAAACGGCCCTCGACTGCAAATGACCAGAGACCGGCGCTAGAATAACAACAACTACCAAGGATCGGCGCCAGAACACTTCATCATGCGCAAAGGGCGGTGTCAGGACAACAGCAAATGGCCAAGGAGTAGCGGTAGAACGACGACGAATGTCCAGAGAGCGGCGGACAAAGAAAACAGTGTTCGAATGACATCAAACGCCCAAAGATCGGCAACAAACGACGAAAGAGCGGTCCTCGATTGACTGCAAAGACCAAAGAACGCTAGAATAACAACAAACGCCCAAAGATCGGCAGCAAACGCCGAAACCTCGATGGAAGCTACAACAACAACAACGGCTCAATGACCGGCGCCAAAACGCTTCATCATGTCCAAAGGACGAAGCCAGAATAACAGCAAATGGGAAAGGAGCTGCGGTAGAACGACTACGAATGCCCAGAGAGCGGTGGCAGATGACAGCGATCGCTGATAATAGAATGCCGATTGGATGACCACGAATGCCTAAGAAGTGGCACCAGATTGACAGCGAACGGCCACAGATCGGCGTTCGATAGACTGACCAAAGAACGGTGTTTGAATGACATCAAACGCCCGTAAGCAAAATCCTAAAAACGCTTGATGCACGGTAGATGGCCCGATAACAGCACCAGCATGACAATATATAGCGACGCTAGAATGAGCACAATGCGACCAATGAGCGGCGCTAGAATGACTACCAAAGTTCAAATAACGGCGCTAGACTGGCTGCCAACGGTCGAAGAATAATGCTAGAACTAGAACAACCGTCGCTGGCCAAAGAATGGAATTGGAATGACTACCAATTCTCTTCAACAGCGGCGGCAGACTGACAGTGAATGGCCAAAGGGCGGTGCTCTCGTGGCCAATAAACGGCGCTTGAAGGACAGCAAATGGCCACAGAACGGCGTCAGCATGACTGCTGCAATGGGCAGAGAGCAGCGATAGAACGACTGCAAATGACCGGAGACAGTGCCAAGAATACCAGCCAATGACCAACGAGCGGCGCCAGCGATCGCCCAAAGGATGAAAGCAAATGACCAACGCGCGGCGCAGGGACGACTACCAATGTTCAAAGAACGGAGCTAGACTGAGTGCCAATGGTAAAGAATGGCGCAGAACGACTGCAAATGGCCAGAGAACGGCGCAAGAAAGACTACAAGAGCGGCGCTGAATTACTGCAAATGTTCATAGATTGGTTGCCAACGAATGAACAGTTTCGTTTGCCCAAACAGGAAGTCAGAAAACAAAGCTGTCGAAGATTTGTGCTTGATCATCGGTCAAAGACAGGTCTTCGGTGACAGAATACAATTGGAGAAACAACAACAATGTGTCAGGAACAGGCAATTATCCATCTCCTGGGTGGGGGCTTGCAATTTTTTGTGATCTCTACAGGGAGATATTTTGTGTGTGTCTCTTGATTGGATGCATCGGTCAAGAATTCTTCCAAAGAAAATGAATATCTTTCTTAGAACCTCTTCAACGGCACGCAGCTTCACGTACCTTGCTAAAGAAACACGATAGGCGACCTTCCCCCGACTTCAGAAATGGGGGCTTGTCCTCCGACTTTCCGACTCTCGAAATCCCTTTCGTATTCTGAGCTTCTGTTACACTTTATTTCGATGCATCGGTCAAAGGCTCACTAAAATGAGTACCCACAGCTTTTTCAGAACCTCTTCAAGTAACCGCAAATTCGCATACCTTGATTCTTTCCGCACAAGACGGCCACATCCACCAATCGAGAACCCCAGGCCCTCTGAAGCCCCGTTTCCTGCACTTATGAAAAGGCAGTAGGGACCTTCTCCTGATGTCGAAATGGGGGTCTTGTTCTCCCGAAGTTCGGACCCTCGTAACACCGTCGTTCGTCTCAGCTTCGGGTTCCTGTCAGGGTTTCTTTGAGTGCATCGGTCAAAATCTTACCAAAATGAGTACCGTACATCTCCCAGAACCTCTACAATGACTCGTAAATTAACATACCTTGATTGCTTCCCTGCGAAATCCTAAAGACGTCGTCGGACACCATCTTGTGCAATTTTCTTGTTCGTTACTTCTTGGTTGGTTCTTCTTCCTCCTGTTCGGTGTTCTCTTTTGAGTCGCACTCCATCACAGGGGGGTGTGGGGGGGGCACGCAATCCCGCCGCCAGGCGGGATTGCGTGTGCGGGTTTGCGGGTTTGCGGGCGGGTTTGCTTGAAAAACTCCAAGCAAATATTTCTTTTTTTTTTTTTTTTTTTTTTTTTTTTTTTGGTAACTGAGGGGAAAAATGCCTTACGCACTGACCACAAGCCGGACCAAACTTGCGAGTGTGGGACTGCCGCTTTTTCTGGCGGGATTTACCCACTAAAAAACCTTAACTCAGGATTAGTCGTTTAAGGAGCGGGAATCACCCGTGGACTCACATGGAGAGGCCAACCTCCATGCGGGACTTGGCCAGTCCTGACGCCCCCTCCCGTAGGGGTTCCAGTGGCGAGTTGGATTCCCCTACGCACTTCGGCAACGCGCGGCTCATCCTCCCTAAAGACGAGGATGGTAACGGACCAGTCTGGGGGGCCTGGCGGGGCAACCTGGCAGACTGTGGCAGAAATCCGTTTGCGGGGCTCATCTTGCTCGAGGGGGCGACACACTCCGGAAGTGACTGTTCTGCGAGCAGTCTTGGAGTGGGCCCCGGGCAAGGTTGGTGTTCCTGGGTGTTGTGGGCGCTCTTGTTCAGGTTAGGGTCCTGATGGCGGGCTTTTTTGGGGCGGTCTTTTTCACCCAGGAATGTGGAGCGGGGGGGGTCTTTTCGCTTCAACCGGGGCGGTGGCTGATGGGCGGCGATTATTATTATTTCTGGGGGGGCTGGTGCCTTTTTCGGGGGGGGCGGTGGTGGCTGGACGTCCCCCGGGGGGCGCGGTTTTTTCAAGAGTTGTGGGTTGCTCAGTCCCACCGGGGGGTCTTTCCTCTTGAGTGCCTGCGGGTTTGTTTTTGATGCAGGTGCGTTTTTCGGGGGGGGTGGCTCTTGTCTTTGGGGGGGTGCCTGCGGGGTTTTCGGGGGGGGGAGCTCTCGTTTTGGGGGGGGTGCCTGTGGGTTTGTTTCGGATACAGAGGCGCTTTTCGGGGGGGGGAGCTCCCGTCTTTGGGGGGGTGGTTGGCGATTTTCGGGGGGCTGGAGGGCTTTCGCGGCTGCCTGCAGCCTGAGCGCCTGTGTGTGTGGATTGGGGCCTTTTGGTAGCCCTTGCTTTTTTGGTGGGGGTCGACCTTTTCCGGGGGGATCTAGGGGCTTCGAAGTGGCCGGGGCGGTCTCCCCCTTGCGGAGCTGCGGCTTTGGGGTTGGGCCGGCCGGTGGCAGCGGCGGCACGATCGACGAGGATGGCCCATCCTCGACCCCCAACGGGTCCCGCCTGGTTCCCGTCGACTGCTGTCTCTGCCTGTACGGCTCGGACGGGGCTGCCCTCGGTGGTGCGCATCGCCAGCCGTCGCGCGATGATGCCGTGCCCGCCCTGCCTGCTTCGAGTGGCTTGAGGGTGGCCTTCCTCGCCGCCTCTGCCTCGACCTGCATGAGGGTGTCGTGTTGGGTGGGGGGGTGCTTTGGGGGGCTCCGGATCCCGCTCCCTGTTGCCCCTGTGCCTTCCACCCGCGCTCCCTCTGCCGTTTTGGCCGCGACGTGCTGGAGGGGCTGGGGTGCCACCGTTTCTTTTGGGGGTGCTGGCGGCACTGGGGGTGTTGCTGTTGGGGGGGGGACTCCGCCTTCCCGTCGCGTCGCCTTCGGTCGCTCGGCGCCCACCTGCGCGTCAACCCCCGGGCTCGCGTCTGAAGCCGGAATCTCCTCGTCTTCCGGGACGGCCACTCGCTTCTCCGGGGGCATCCGCCCCAGCGCACCCTCCGTGCCCCCAAGGAGGGAGCCACCCTCCCCAGGGACACAGAGAATGCGCTCCTCCGGCGCTGCTGCAGGCCCTGCCATCTGTCCGTCCGCCGCTGGTGAGCCCCCCCTAGGGGGCACCGCTGGACTTCCCTCCCTGACTCCCGAGGGCCGGTGCAGGAAGTCGCTCTGCCTGGCAAAAGGGTGGTAAAGCCGAACCCCTCCGCCTCCCTGGGTGTGTGTTTTTTTTTTTTTTAGTTACGCCGCTCCACCCGGCACTTGGGACCCCGTAACGCGCTCATGGGGGTTCCATTTTCATGGGCGCGGAAACCAAACGGGTAAAGAGGAAAATTCCACCACGAATACACAAGCATGTCCGCCTTACTCTATTTTACTGGGGGCTGTTTTGGTTTTGGTGGCGTACCTTCACCTTTGTAGAAAACAAATTCCAAAAAATTCCTGAAAAAAAAAATCCAAAAGTCCATTTTCCTAGGCAATTTCCTTTAGGAAAACTGCAAAATTTTGGCAGCATCCAATTCTAGCGGGTCAGACCCCAAGATGATCAGACCAGGTTTGGTCGGGTTTGCAGCACGTTGGTCCCCTGGACTTGCCATTTCTGGTTCTGCTCTCACTCCAACCCTCTTTTCCTTAAACCTTTGGCTTCTGCTTTTTCGGGCTTGGCATCCCACTTTTGCAATTTCAGATGGGGCAAACACAGGACTCCAGAAGGAACGGCGCAGAACGGGAAGCAAATGGATAGTGTTGGAGTCCTGTGTGTCTACATTCTCTTTCTTCAACCAAGGAATCCTGTCAAGGCATTCCTTGGTCTTGCTGGGGCCCTCTTGGAGCTGCTGCTGGTCTCTGCTGCTGATTTTGGCTGCTGTTTTCTGCTTTCGCTTTCCTGGCTATTTCAAAAAGTTTCCAAAAACCGCAAATTTGAGGAGGAAAGTTCAAGAATCACATCCCATGCCAAAGATTGTTGCTATGCATGTGCTTTGTCTGTCTCTAATCTGCCCAAAACTTCCACCGATTAAGGACCATCAGAACTTTGAACACACAGACCTCGAAAGGTTTGCTTCCCCCTGTTTTGTTTCCACTACAGTTGGCCACATACAATGTTGTGAGACAAAGTTTTTTCGGCCGGTTGTGAGGAACTGCCTGCAGGAGTTGCCCAAAGCATGATGTCAAGGACGCCCAACAAAGCCTATGGAGGGGCTCGCTTCTGATCCAAAATGCTGGCATAGTGGCACAGGTTGATCTTGCTGACTGGCTCGACAGGTACTCCCGCGTTGCAAAGTGCAGCTTCCTTTCAACCCTTCAAAGATGGGACAAAGCACAAACACAAGAGACAACCAATAGCCATTTTCCCCTTCCCCCTTCCCCCCTCCCAATGTTTTTGGTTCCTAGTTTGGTTCTGCTGATGCTGCTGCTGCTGTTCTTCTCCTGCTCTTGCTGCTGCTCTTGCTGCTGTTCTTGCTGCTGTTCTTGCTGCTGTTCTTGCTGCTGCTCTTGCTGCTGCTCTTGCTGCTGCTCTTGCTGCTGCTCTGCTGCTGCTCTGCTGCTCTTGCTGCTGTTTCTGCTGGAAAAGGCAAAGGGGTGAAAACCCCACGTGCTGACAATAGTGGCAACCTGTTTTTCGGCCAAAAGGGGCCTGCCATGTCAGCACTGGTGGGACTTCTTTATCATTTCTTTATAAAGATGGAGAAAAGTGTGCATGAACAGCCTTAAGTGGCTGTATCCTTGTGTGGCTTCCAAACTTGGAAGAACAATGCTTCGAAAGAAACCCTCGTGTGAAGTCGAAGCTTCCACTACTAACTACTGAGACTTTCTTTGAAGGCCACAACTTCAGGGAGGTGAGCCTTTTCATTTCAATGTCGTTCATCTGAGCTTCGGATTCCTGCGAGGGCTTCTTTGAATGAATCGGTAATGAATACACAAAAACGGGTACCCGCACCTCTCTCAGAACCTCTTCATTGACCCGCAAATTCGGATGCTTTTATTGTTTCCGCAAGGGACCCGCAAAACCACTCATTGAGAACCCCTGGGCCTCCCAAAGCCAGTCTCCCTCACTTCATGCTCTACAGGGGCCATATTGCTGAAGGAACGTCATAAAACGCACGCGCCTTCTCCTGATGTATCTTCGAAACCCTGTCGAAAGAATCCTTGGAAACAATGTGAGGCCAGTCTTTTTCACTTCCTGGTCTTTGGGGGCCATCTTGTTCAAGGAACGTCAAAAACGGCAATACGCGACCTTCTCCTGACGTCGAACTCGAGGGGCCTTGTTCCCGAAGTTCCGACCCTCGAAAGAACATGGTTCGTCTTAGCGGTCAGGAATTGAAGAACATGAGTACCCATAGCACTGTCAGAACCTCTTGAATGACTCGCAATTCGCATGCTTTGACAGTTTCCGCAAGACGAGCTTTTCCAATCAACCAAACACACGGTCATTGATGACCAACCAATTGGGGAAACAACATCTAAGACTGCCTGCGTCGGCCGCGCGTTGAGCACGTTTCCGAGGGACACCACGAGGAGGTGCAGGTCAGATTCTTGTCCCTCATGTAAGGAAACACAAAAAGGGGGGCTTGTACTTCCGACGTTCTGACCATCGAAATAACACTGTTCGATATGAGCATCGAATTCCTGTGGGGGTTTCTTTGGATGCATCGGTCCGAAATGAAAGAAAACGGGTACCATAGCTCTCTCACAACCTCTTCAATGACTCACAAATCCACATACCCTGATAGTTTCCACACAAGACCCGCAGAACCACTCATCGATAACCCTTGGGCCCCAGAGGCCAGTCTTCTTCACTTCCTCGACTTTAGGTCATCTTGTTCAAGGAACGTCAAAAACGGCAATACGCGACCTTCGCCTGTTGTCGAATTCGGAGGGGCTTGTTCCCCGAAGTTCCGACCCTTAAAAGAATGATGTTTGTCTAAGCTTCGAATTCCTGTGAGGGCTTCTTTGGATGAATCGGTCAAAAACCCAACCAACTGGGGAAACAATATCAAAGACTGCCTGCGTCGGCCGTGTGTTGAGCACGTTTCCGAGGGACACCACGAGGAGGTGCAGGTCAGATTCTTGTCCCTCATGTAAAGAAACGCATGATAAGAGACCTTCTCCCTTTTCAAAACGGGGGGCTTGTACTGCCGAAGTTCCGACCGGCGAAAGAACACTGTTCGTATGAGCTCGAATTCCTGTGAGGGTTTCTTTGGATGAATCGGTCAAAAAATCGAGAAAACGGGTACCCATAGCTCTCCCAGAACCTCTTCAATGACTCGCAAGTGGGCATACCTTGGTTGGTGTCGCGCGAAACCTTAAAGACCAGCTTTTCGATCACCAAATTCGTCTGACATCGTCGCCATTCATTGTGAACTTGTTCTTTGGTGCTAATTATTCCTGTTTTTGTTGCGTTTTTCGCTCTCTTTCGAGTCGGCCTCTTCACAAAGAGGCCGTATCTAGAAGGAAGGCTAAAAACACTGAGAATCAATCCAATCCACGAGGGGGCCTGCAGGGCAACCGAGTGCGGGTTTGCGGGTTTCCGGGGTTTCCGGGGTTTCCGGGCGGGTTTGCGGGCTGACTTGCTGGTGCTGACTTCCTGGTGCTGACTTGCTGGGTGCTGGCCTGGGTGTCTCCTGGTACTGCGCTGCCTGCTATGTGCTTCCTGCTGGTGCTGCCTGCGTGTGCTGCCTGCCGTTGGTGCTGCCTGCCGTTGGTGCTGCCTGCTGCTGGTGCTGGCTGGTGTGTGCCTCCCGCTGGTGCTGCCTACTGGTGCTGCCTGGTGCTCATCAGTTTTCCAAAACTTGAAAATTCGAAAAATATACCCAAGTATCAAAGTCCCCGTGCCAAAGATTGTTGCTATGCGTGTGCTTTGTCTGTCTCTAATCTGCCCAAAACTTCCACCGATTAGGGATCATCAGAACTACGAACACGCAGACCTCGAAAGGTTTGCTTCCTCCTGTTTCGTTTCCACTGCGGTTAGCCACATACAATGTCGTGAGACAAAGTTTTTTCGGCCAGTTGCGAGGAACTGCCTGCAGGAGTTGCTCAAAGCATGAACGTCAAGGACGCTCAACAAAGCCTATGGAGGGGCTCGCATCTGATCCAAAATGCTGGCATAGTGACACGGGTTGATCTTGCTGACTGGCTCGACAGGTACTCCCGCGTTGCAAAGTGCAGCTTCCTTTCAACCCTTCAAAGATAGGACAAAGCACGCACACAAGAGACAACCAATGGCCATTTTCCCCTCCCATCCTTCCTCCCAAGGTTTTGGGTTCCTGGTTTGGTATGGTGGTTTGGGATGTTTCTGCTGCTACAAAAAAAATGCGAATGAGTGGAAACCCCATGTGCTGACAACAGTGGCTACCTGTTCTTTGGGCCAAAAGGGGCCTGCCATGCCAGCACTGGGACATCTTTTCATTTCTTTACATTCATTTCTTTACAATAAGAAGAAAAGTGTGGACAAAAGGCTTAAAGCAACCTTCTCTTGACTTCGATGGGGGTTTTGCTGCCTTGCTGCTGCTCATCTAGCTACTCCTGTTGTTCCTGTGTTTGGTGCTGGTGCTGCTCTTGCTCCTGCTTCTCTTGTTGCCGTTCATCGAAGCTGTGAAACTCTCTCAAAACCAAACGCTGCAGTAAACGACCTTCCCCCTTCGAAATGGAAAGGCTTGCATTTTTCATCGAAGCTCCGATTTGCAAACTTCGTCTGTGTTTTAATTTCCTGTTTAGGTTTCTTTGAAACGAAAGTTGCTGTCTGCCTTGCTGCTGCCTTGCTCCTCCTCTTGCTGCTCTTCTTGCTGCTACTCTTGCTCCTGCTGCTCTGCTGCCTTTCTCCGAAGCTGTGGAATTCTCGCAAAACCAAACACTGCAGACAAGGACCTTCGCTTGCAAAGACTGCTTTCATTGCAAGCTCCGATTTCCTTCTTAAGCGCTTCAAACAAACTTCGTCTGTGTTTTGATTTTCGTTTATGTTTATTTGAATTCAAAGCTCCTATTCTGTCTGCTGCCTTCTGTTGGTGCTCTTCCTCCTGCTGCTTAACCGCTGCTGTCTTGCTCTGGCTGCCTTGCTGCTGCTGCCTGCTGCTGCTGCCTTGCTGCTGCTGCCTTGCTGCTGCTGCCTTGCTGCTGCTGTCCTGCTGCTGCTCCTGCCTTGCCGCTGCTGTCTTGCTGATGCTGCCTTGCTGCTGCTGTCCTGCTGCTGCTGCTGCTTGCCGCTGCTGCCTTGCCGCTGCTGTCTTGTTTCTGCTGCTGCATTGCCGTTGCTGCCTTGCCGCGGCTGCCTTGCCGCGGCTGCCTTGCTGCTGCTGCATTACCGCAGCTGCCTTGCTGATGCCGCCTTGCCGCTGCTATCGTACTGCTGCCGCCTTGCCGCTGTTGCCTTGCCGATGCTGTCTTGCTGCTGGTGTCTTGCTGCTGCTGTCTTGCTTCTGCTGCTGCCTTGCCGCTGCTGCTGCTGTCTTGCTTCTGCTCCTGCCTTGCTGGTGCTGCCTTGCCGCTGCTGCCTTGCTGATACTGCCTTGCCGCTGCTGTCCTGCTGCTGCTGCTGCCTTGCTGCTGCTGCCTTGCCGCTGCTGTCTTGCTTCTGCTGCTGCATTGCGTTGCTGCCTTGCCACGGCTGCCTTGCCACGGCTGCCTTGCTGCTGCTGCTGCTGCCTTGCTGCTGCTGCCTTACCGCGGCTGCCTTGCTGATGCCGCCTTGCCGCTGCCATCGTACTGCTGCCGCCTTGCCGCTGTTGCCTTGCCGATGCTGTCTTGCTGCTGGTGTCTTGCTGCTGCTGTCTTGCTTCTGCTGCTGCCTTGCCGCTGCTGCCTTGTTGCTGCTGTCTTGCTTCTGCTCCTGCCTTGCTGGTGCTGCCTTGCCGCTGCTGCCTTGCTGATACTGCCTTGCCGCTGCTGTCTTGCTTCTGCTGCTGCCTTGCCGTTGCTGCCTTACCGCGGCTGCCTTCCGGATGCCGCCTTGCCGCTGCTATCGTGCCGCTGCCGCCTTGCCACTGTTGTCTTGCTTCTGCTGCTGCCTTGCCGCTGCTGCCTTGTTGCTGGTGGCTTGCTTCTGCTGCCTTGCTGATGCCGCCTTGCCGCTGATGCTGCCTTGCTGCTGCCATCGCGATGCTGCCGCCTTGCCGCTGCTGCCTTGCTGCGGCTGCCTTGCTGCGGCTGCTGCCTTGCTGCGGCTTCCTTGTTGCGGCTGCTGCCTTGCTGCGGCTGCCTTGCTGCGGCTGCTGCCTTGCTGCTGCTGCCCTTGCTGCGGCTGCCTTGCTGCGGCTGCCTTGCTGCGGCTGCCTTGCTGCGGCTGCCTTGCTGCGGCTGCCTTGCTGCGGCTGCTTGCTGCGGCTGCTGCCTTGCTGCTGCTGCCTTGCTGCGGCTGCCGTGCCGCTGCCGACTTGCCGCTGTTGCCTTGCCGCTGCTGCCTTGCTGCTGGTGTCTTCCCGCAGCTGTCTTGCTTCTGCTGCTGCCTTGCCGCTGCTGCCTTGTTGCTGCTGCTGCCTTGCTGCTGCTGCCTTGCCGCGGCTGCCTTGCTGGTGCTGCTGCCTTGCTGCTGCTGCCTTGCTGATGCCGCCTTGCCGCTGCTATCGTGATGCTGCCGCCCTTGTCGCTGTAGCCTTGCCGCTGCTGCCTTGCTGCTGCTGCCTTGCTGCTGCTGCCTTGCTGCTGCTGCCTTGCTGCTGCTGCTGCCTTGCTGATGCCGCCTTGCCGCTGCTATCTTGATGCTGCCGGCTTGCCGCTGTTGCTTGCCGCTGCTGCCTTGCTGCTGCTGCCTTGCTGCTCTTGCCTTGCTGCTGCTGCCTTGCTGCTGGTGTCTTGCCGCTGCTGTCTTGCTTCTGCTGCTGCCTTGCCGCTGCTGCTTGTTGCTGCTGCCTTGCTGCTGCTGCTTTCTTGCCGACCTCCATACGCCTGGGAAGAGTAGTTGCGCAGCTCGGAGGCCAGATACGAAGTTAGGGGCTTTCACCCACAGGAAAGGAACTGCTTGCCTTGGCCGCGTTTCGAAAAACACGTTTCCAGGGGACACCGCGAGGAGGTGGCAAGTCAGATTTTGTCCCCCAACCCCAAGACCACCCATTGAGAATTCCGGGGCCTTTGATGGCCAGCTTCTTGGACTTCACGACCTCTCAGGAGCACTTTGCTGAAGGAACACCGAAAATGTGATAGGCAACTGTTGCATGTCGAAATGGGGGGGGCACGTTCTCCCGAAGTTGCGACCCTTGAAAGAACGTCGTTCGTAGGAGCTTCGAATTCCTGTGACGGTTTCGTTGGATGCATCGGTCAAAATATCAACAAAAATATGTACCCATAGCTCTGTCAGAACCTTTTCGCTGACTCGTAACTTCACATACCTTGACTGCTTCCACACGAACTCTCGAACACCAGATTTTTCAAGCACAACTCCGACCCGAACCATCTTGTGAATTTCTTTTCTTCTTCTAGTTCCTGTTTGCTTGTGTTTGAATCCTGTTTTCTTTCGAGTCGGCCTCTTCACACAAGAGGCCGAACCTGGACAAGAAGGCCCACATCAAAGCGCTGAGAATCCATCAAATGCCGAGGGGGCCCGCAGGGCCACCGAGTGCGGGTTTGGCTGGTCACAATGGGTTCCAAGCAAAATTTCTCACCTTTGTCAAAAAAAAATTCTGAAAAACTCAAAATTCAGAATCCAGTTTCTATTGGTTTTCCTATGAACCAGACCCGCAACCAGCCATTTTTTGGCAGCATCCAATTCCACAGGTCAGGTTTGCCCGGGTTTGGCTGGAGGTGCCCCCTCTATCTCTTGCAATCAGGCTTGGCAACACAGGACCCCAAAGAACGCGCAGAATGGGAAGCAAAAGGATGAGTGGTGGGAGTCCTGTGTGTCTAGGGGCTTGGCTCTCTCACTCAAGGCTTTTTGTTGGCTGGCTTGCTGGCTGCTGACTTGCTGGTGCTGACTTGCTGGTGCTGACTTCCTGGTGCTGACTTCCTGTGTGCTGCTTGCTGGGTGCTGGCCTGGGTGTCTCCTGGTACTGCGCTGCCTGCTATGTGCTTCCTGCTGGTGCTGCCTGCGTGTGCTGCCTGCCGTTGGTGCTGCCTGCCGTTGGTGCTGCCTGCTGCTGGTGCTGGCTGGTGTGTGCCTCCCGCTGGTGCTGCCTACTGGTGCTGCCTGGTGCTCATAATATTTTTTTCCAAAACTTGAAAATTCGAAAAATATACCCAAGTATCAAAGTCCCCGTGCCAAAGATTGTTGCTATGCGTGTGCTTTGTCTGTCTCTAATCTGCCCAAAACTTCCACCGATTAGGGATCATCAGAACTACGAACACGCAGACCTCGAAAGGTTTGCTTCCTCCTGTTTCGTTTCCACTGCGGTTAGCCACATACAATGTCGTGAGACAAAGTTTTTTCGGCCAGTTGCGAGGAACTGCCTGCAGGAGTTGCTCAAAGCATGAACGTCAAGGACGCTCAACAAAGCCTATGGAGGGGCTTGCATCTGATCCAAAATGCTGGCATAGTGACACGGGTTGATCTTGCTGACTGGCTCGACAGGTACTCCCGCGTTGCAAAGTGCAGCTTCCTTTCAACCCTTCAAAGATAGGACAAAGCACGCACACAAGAGACAACCAATAGCCATTTTCCCCTCCCATCCTTCCTCCCAAGGTTTTGGGTTCCTGGTTTGGTTCTGCTGATGCTGTGATTGTTACGTCTGCTAAAGCTGCTGCTTCCGCTGCTACTTCTGCTGCTGCTGCTGCTGCTTCTGCTGCTTCTGCTGCTTCTGCTGCTTCTGCTCCTGCTCCCTGCTGGTGCTTCAGTCTTGCTGATGTTGCTGCTGCTGCAAAAAAGGTGAATGAGTGAAAATCCCATGTGCTGACAACGGTGGCTACCTGTTTTTGGGCCAAAAGGGGCCTGCCATGCCAGAACTGGGACATCTTTTTATTTCTTTACAATAAGAAGAAAAGTGTGGACAAAAGGCTTAAAGCAACCTTCTCTTGACTTCGATGGGGTTTTTGCTGCCTTGCTGCTGATCCTCTTGCTGCTCCTCTTGTTCCTCTGTTTGGTTTTGCTGCCTTGTCACTCTTGCTCCTGCTGCTGTTGCTGATTTCCCTGAAGCCAACAACACAGTAACTGTTTACTTCCTGCTGATTTGCTGCTCACTGCTGTTTGTGCTGGTGCTGCTCTTGCTCCTGCTTCTCTTGTTGCCTTGCATCGAAGCTGTGAAACTCTCTCAAAACCAAACACTGCAGTAAACGACCTTCCCCCCCTTCGAAATGGAAAGGCTTGCATTTTTCATCGAAGCCCAGATTCGCAAACTTCGTCTGTGTTTTGATTACCTGTTTAGGTTTCTTTGAACTGAAAGTTGCTGTCTGCCTTGCTGCTGCCTTGCTCCTCCTCTTGCTGCTCTTCTTGCTGCTACTCTTGCTCCTGCTGCTCTGCTGCCTTTCTCCGAAGCTGTGGAATTCTCGCAAAACCAAACACTGCAGTCAAGGACCTTCGCTTGCAAAGACTGCTTTCATTGCAAGCTCCGATTTCCTTCTTAAGCGCTTCAAACAAACTTCGTCTGTGTTTTGATTTTCTGTTTATGTTTATTTGAATTCAAAGCTCCTATCCTGTCTGCTGCCTTCTGTTGGTGCTCTTCCTCCTGCTGATTAACCGCTGCTGTCTTGCTCTGGCTGCCTTGCTGCTGCTGCCTTGCCGCTGCTGCCTTGCTGCTGCTGCCTTGCTGCTGCTGTCCTGCTGCCGCTGCTGCCTTGCCGCTGCTGTCTTGCCTTGCTGCTGCTGCCTTGCCGCTGCTGTCTTGCTTCTGCTGCTGCATTGCCGTTGCTGCCTTGCCGCGGCTGCCTTGCGTGGCTGC
>JAPJBO010002424.1:0-15953 GCA_030068145.1 Diplonema papillatum | reverse complement strand
ATCACGGCAAGCACTGCGAGCGACGGGTCGGGGGCGGCGAACAGCAGACAGCTACGGCTCCGGAAGGCCATCCACAGGATGGAACGCATCTGCAGCTACCTTGCGCAACGGCGCGGGCCGGAGGCAGTTCCGCATGAGGTATCCCGTTGCTGGCAGAACAGCAGGCGGCTGGCACAGGCGTGCATGAAAGATGGCCAAGGGACAGAAGGATTCCCGGATCATGAGGAGGCGAAGCAGCTTCTCACGGCATTGCGGGAAGAGACGAGCAGGCTCGGAAAGGAAGGATCGGCGGCCAGGTTTACGAAATACCGAGACAAGCTGAACGAGAGGGCCGATGCGAGCAGACGATGTCTGACAACCATCTGCGCCGGACGCGCTGAGCCGTCGGGGGTGTTGCGAAAGGGGGCGGGAGTGACTGCAAATGTTGACGAGATGGACGAGGTGCTGAACACTGCGTGGGACCCTATCCTGCGTAAGTACAAGGACGGGCCAGAGCCGGAGTACGAGCCGTTTCGGGATCGGTTCCGGGATCACATCGGCCCACATATGATGGAAGCCGGAACAATCACGGGGGAGGAGCTGCGAATTCTGCTGAGGAAGAAGCCGAAGAAAAGCGCGTCAGGGGTGGATGGCTGGCGTATGGCTGAACTGCGGGAGTTGCCGCTCCCCCTGCTGAATGCACTTGCAGACGTCATGAACCTGGTCGAAGCAACTGGAGACTGGCCGGCAAGCATGACAACTGCGCTGGTGTCGATGGTGCCGAAGGATGAGAGTCAAGACCCGCTGCACACAAGACCGATAACCGTCACATCCGCCGTGTACCGCTTATGGGCCTGCCGCAGGCTGGCGGACATAGTTCTGTGGCAAGAGGAATGGATCGAAGAAGGACAGAAAGGCTTTCGACCGGGTCACCGGATCGAGGACGTCTTGATGGAAATTGGGCTCGAGATGGAGGACGCCTTGTTAGACGGGGAGCCGCTCTACGGTGTGGCGCTGGACTTCCGGAAATGCTTCGACATGGTCCCGCGAGAGATAGTACTGCGCTTAGCCGAGGACTTAGGATTGCACAATCGGGTTCTCAAGCCGCTGAGGGCTATCTACAGACTGCTCGCGAGACGCTTCAAGCTACCATTAGGGGTGGGCAGGGAGTTCAGTGTGACCAACGGTATCCTTCAAGGGTGCCCTGTATCCGTCATACTCATCAATGCCCTGCTGTCGGTAGTGATGAAAGCGGTCAAGAAAGAAGCGGAGGGTGTGAGTCCAAAGTCATACGCGGACGACGCCACACTGCTGTCCAGGCTGTCGGAGGCCGCCCTGCAAAAGGGAGTGGACGTAGTAGACGAGTTCTGCACACTCACCGGGATGGAGCTAAACCTCCAGAAGACGGTCGCGTTCTCGACGAGACGTAGGCATCAGTCGACTCTCAAACTCCGCAGCGTGGATGCGCTGCTGCGGTTTAGCAAATCCGTCAAGTGCCTCGGGGTCCTAGTCTCGACGGCGAAGAATAGGACGGAAAGGTCCGACTCGGAGAGGGTGGAGAAGGCGGCTGCCCTGGCGGAAGGCCTCCGCCATGCGCCGTTCCGGTACGAAAAGCGGGTCCGGATTGTGCAGTCGAATGTGCTACCGGCGGCGCTGTCAGGCTGCTCTTTCGCGCCGGTATCGAAGGTGGCGATGAAACGGCTGACGACGTCGGTGATGGGACTGATCTGGGGTGGATCCAACCCGAAGCGCGCGAGGGAGATGGTCCTAAACTTTCAGGAGAAGGGCCACCTGACGGATCCCGGTACATGCCTAGCATATAGGGTGACGACAGCGTTTTACGCGGCGTGCGAGAGGTTGCCACGACTGCTGCCTCTGATGGAGAGCATCCGGGGAAGATACGCCGAGGGGGACCTACCCCTGGGGCCAGTTGGACTGGCGATGAGGAGCATGGAGGAGTGTGGACACGTATGGGGACCCGGGCCCCTGTCTCGCACGCTGAGGAATGGTGCAACATATGACCCGTTAGCCTCGGCACCTTCGAAGAGGGGACATGAAGTTAGGGCGGACTTGAGGGCGAAGACGTGGTCCCGACTGGTGGCGAGGCGGCCGGGATTTGAGGGCATACAGAGAGCCGACCTGGAGCGGACGAACTCCTTCTGGAGGATGCGTGAATGTCCCGCGCACACCGCGAGGCTTATACGTGTAGCGTTGGCGGGGGGGGTGAACACGGCTGAGTACACGTCGCGGATGAGGCAGGCCGGAGCTGAGCCGCAGGCGCCCAGCTGCAAGCACTGTGGAAGCGGCGACACCGAGGACGAGAAACACGTATTCTGGGACTGCGGAGCGTACTCGCACATACGGCGACGAGAGGCACATGCCGAGCTGATGGCAGCCAACCGGGCCGACTGGCCCAGATGCACGCTGGAACACGGTGTGGTAGTACCCGAGAATGCCCAATTCTCGAGGCGGCTCCAGGAGATGATGGCTGAAATCCTTGCGGAACGGGCTGGGCTCGAAGCACGTGGCTGGGTGGCCAGGAACCCCACGACCCCCTGGTCGAGAGCGAATGCGATGCCTGCCGAGAAATTTGACCACCCCTTCGCGCGGATTGCCCCGGCATGGACGTGGGAGCGGAACAAGACCTGGGGACTACCGACGTTTTATGCGTTGGTAGCGTGGCTGTCGGACATGCAATGGACCGAGAACGGGCAGGTGTCAATGCTGGAGCTTGCGATCGACTTTGAACTCTTCTCGGGCCTCAGCATGCCGCTGCACGGGAATGCGCCGAAGGGGGTGAGAGAACGGGGAAACGTCCTGCGCTGCATGATGAGCGCGTTGGACAAGCTGGCGGCACAGCAAGGGCTGGGAAGCTGCATGAGAGGAGAGAGGGTGTGCCCGACGACGTCGCTGTCGTTCATGGGCATCACGGGGATATCGGGTATACGGCCCAGGCCACGCTTTCGCGAGGCACACACGGGGACGATACTTGAGGAACAAGTGAAAGGAAGCGATGTAGGGACGCAGTGCCCGGCGTACCCTGACTGGACGATCGGGAGAGCGGCGAGGTGGGCCCTGCCTGCCCCACCACAACTGCACCCAGACCCCGTGCATATGCCGGGTGTCGGTATAGAGAAGGCACTCGTCACGTGCGCGACCCATCACAAAGGGAAGTGTGAGGCGTGCAGAGCACTCGTCCGAAGGGACGTTCCCACGGTAGAGATGTGCTGCCGGCACCATCACCACGCGAACGATGGGCAGCCGATCGCGGTGTGCACAGAGCACAGCACGACGAAGTGCGGCGAGTGCAAGACGGCGGCGGCGTGTTGCCGCAGCGGGCATCATGCCTGCCGCACGCATGGCAGAGGAACCTGCCAAGAGTGCAAGAGGCTCCCTACGCTGACGCAGAGGCGACCGGCGGCATGTTGCAGCCGCGGCCACCACCAGTCCAACGAACCGAACGTCCCGTCAACCCCCGGACGCAACAAGAAGAAGAGGCCCTCCTCACCCACCCAGGTGGGCGTACAACGGGGAACGCCAGTTGGAAAGCGAGCGGCGCAAGCGCCGCCCGCGGCAACGAAAAAGGAGACGGCGACGACCGGACGGGCGACCAAAAGGCCGCCACCAACGCCAGGAACCAGCGAACGACCAGCGCTGAAGAAAAGGGTGCTCGGCACCCCGAAGGAAGGCCCGATCGCCGGCCGCAAGCGGAAGAAGACGAAGGCGACCACCCCCGACTCAGGGGTGCATCGAAGGAAGAAGAAGGTACCGAGGGCAAGCAGCTCTCAGAAACGACCGGGGACCACGGGCACGCCAATGCCCTCGAAAGTGAAAAACGGGCACACGTGCCCGCCCTCGTACTCGCCGACTCAGTCTCTGGAATCGCAAGAAAGCCAAACCCCGCTAGCTCCACAAATGCTCGACCTTGACGACGCAATGGCAGGTGACGACGTCATCCGATAACCTGACTTTCAAGGCAGTGCATGCTAATCCATGTGGTTCGTGTACTTAAAAGAACTCAATGCTGAACAAACATAACGTGGGCGGCGCCGAAGCTTTATCAGCTTGGGCTGACACCATTTGCGCACTTGGTAAGAAGACGACTGAAAGCACAGGCACAAAGATAGCTCAAAGCATTTGCAAAATAACACGAAAGGCCTCTAGGCAAAAACCCGTTTTCACATTTCTTATCCAGGTCTTGGAATGTTGTTTCAACCACCAGAAAACACGCGTGCCTGCGTCTTTCGCGATACAAAACAAGCTGCAGTAAGTGTCGAACACAGCGCAAAAAAATTCAAATCGCGAGATCTTGATTATGAACCGGCAACAACACAGAGCTCGGGCGATGCCGCTCATGCGCAACGATTCCAGAATCCCTCGTTTACAGGCGGTCAGGGCAACCCCACCATACAGGCGCTGGTGTGCGACCTCTTTGACCCCCCCTTTTCTTTCTTTTTCCCGCAGTACCAGGGAAAGCCTGCTACACGGGAGCCAAGCTTCACGTGTTCGGCGGTACTGCAGAGCCACGGGCCTACGGGTCAAGTGGCTACCGATTTCCCAAACTAAAGCATCAAGGCTTGGCGCACCTTGGGGCTTGGCGCTCGCGCTGAACACAAGCTCGTCGAGACGGTCAGCCGCAGGCAGAGCGGACGGGGTTGTGGCACTGTGCTGCCTCCGACTCAAGCTTTGCAAGCTGTGGTTGACCGTCACGTTCCTGGACCAGGAGCGGCCTTTTTCTTCTTCTCCTTTCTTCTTCCCGCAGTACTCGACGCTCACGACGGCATCCCAATTCTGAAGGGCAAATGCTGCCGCCGCGTCACTGCTGCTGCGTGCGCTCGGATCGACACTCGTTGTTTGTAAAAATTGCTCCGTTCTTCTTCCTGACTTGTTCCCGGACTCGAACGACACATACTGCTGCGAACGACGTTTGCCCATGAAACCGCAATGAATACCTTCAGCTCGTCTCCCGGCGGCCGCCGTTTGCGGGAACGAGCGCGATCCGACAGGACACCACTTGCTAGATTCCAACTCGACACAAATCGTCTCGGACGGCTTGTCGAGAGGATCCTGCAAGCCTGCACTACTGTCCGATAGGCTGATTCAAGCAACAAAAAAAGTAAGTTGTAGTAAGACACCCCTAACACGGTGAGATCTTGGTAGTGCACTTGCCAAAGCAGGTAAAGCGTACACGAAAGAAGCCATATATTTATGCCCCCCCACCTGACGCGAATTCTCGTCTTAGTCGCAGTCACAATCAGGGCGAGTGCCCTGAGTTTTTAACTGATTGCTCAGACACGGTTGTAGGGGCCTTCTCCCCGTGACAGATTTGCCTGTGCTCTCGTAGCACGGGTGGTCCTGGCTGTGACGAGCTACGAACAGCCGCCTGACAAACCAGACTTACACCGCTGTCCTGTCTGCAGACACTCAAGTTTCGCGCTGATGATGGTCCGCCTTATGTGTCCGTGGCTTAAAGGACCGAAACACTGCGCAGACGGGACCAGTGCGGAGTTGAGCACATACCCATTCCAAGCACGTTCTTGCGAACACCCCTGACGCGAATTCTCAAACGAACCTTATCTCTAGGAAACAACACTTTACGGGGGGTAAAGACTGTTGTGCTGTCAAGTCTCAAAAAAGAACGGCTGGCAGCGTGTTTGGCCGAAGATTATAGCCTACCCATCATGCTCACTTCCTAACAGGCAGTCCTGAGTCCTCTCCGGGCGTGCAAACGAGCGTTCCGTTGGGACTGAGGCCCTGGACTTGTGCCTCCATGCCCTATATTGACGACACCTTCACACAGATGGGCACGCCACCGATACCGATGCCGGCTCACAAGTACAGCGCGTACGGAGGCTTAGTTCCTCACGATGGCAAGGTAGGCTTTTTCATTCCTGCGTGACCACTACGGGGTGGGCCGGATTGGTCGGCGGCGAGCAGGGGTTCTGCTACTGAGCCATCTCCGTCTCAAATCGCGGCCTGCTGCGGGTGATCGCCGAAGGCAGAAACCCAAGCCTACTTTAGAACCAGCCAAGACTCACCCGCACGCACACAGGAACTTACTGAAGCGAGCAAGATATCGCCGCGTCGACCGCACAGCCCGCACCGGATGGTTGCATCGCCGGTGCCTCCGCGAGGGCGAGATGAGGCGAAAGCAGAAGCCGACAGTCTCCGGCGCATCCAAGCCCTGCAGGCGCTGGAGGAGCAGCGGAGGCTCGAGGAGATGGAAACGCGCATCGCGATGCTTGAGACTCGCCGTGCTTCCGGCGCGCCCCAGGACAAGCAGGGTACGCGGCTTTTCGTTTTTTCGAGACATCGCACGTGTTCCAAAATTTAAATTCGAGCAACGAGCGAACCAACACCATACTCAACTGAAGATCATGTCATTACATGTCCGTGCTTCACAGGGGGGATCCCTAGCTCAAGATATGTTGGTACTAAAAACTTAGTAATAGGCAGCGTACACGCATCGTACCAACTAGTGCTCACCAACCCGCAAAAACGTCAGACAAGCCGGCGAGTCGGCGGACGAGCATCGTTTCTATGAAGGAAAGCCAACCGGTATGCAATTTGCTTCGGCGGCTGCTGGGGGAGAGGCCGGGAGAAAGAGAACAGCACAAGGTTCAAGCCATCGGAGAGGCTTGAGAGATATGCACGTCGTTGTCTAGCAAGCCTTTGTTTTGTAGTGGCGGTCACACACAAGAGTGCGTCAACCTCACGCATGTAAAGCTCGTGTTTCCGCTACACCACATATTTCGGAATCGTAAGTAGGCCAAAGGAAGTATTCGCTTTCCGGTTGGCCAGTCTGATCGTGGAAAAGGAATCTACCGATCCCTCCGGTAGTAAGCACAGCGACGACAAAGATGGGTTCAATCGAAAAACACGCATCTGTACGCCCACACGGGAAAGTCGGAACCTCTAAAAAGAAAAACAGCTACCGTCGAAGGCAATGTCAATACCGGCACCCCAAAGCGTCAACAACAATGAGGAACTGGTCCGCCTGCTTGAAGCGATGCAGCGCGAGCTGGCGCAGATACGCGACGATCAGGAAGCCCTGCGCAGCCACAGTGCAATGGTCCAAGGCGAGCAAGGCGACATGATTAACATACTGAAGGAGGAGTGCCGAGACTTGCACTCGGACGTCCAACTGGTACGCTTGCTCCATTTCTTTCTCTTCCCTTCTCTCGCACAATGGGCTTGAACACGAGTCACAATTGAGTGTTGAGCATCATCGCTCGCTGGCTTCTGCCAATTAGGATGCAGAGTAGCTTTCATGTGTAGCTTTCGGTGGGTGTCCTCGGGCAGAACGGGGACTAGGTCGTATGATCCTTGTTTGAGAGGCTCATCGTCAATGTTGCCCATGTCGAATGACGTTTTGCCACGACCAAAGGGTTTGGGCGGGATTAGCTCGAGATTGCGGCTGCAGACAAGGCCGCGCTCTTTGCTCTCGCCTTTACCCGCCCCACCCCCACTGCTTTCTACGTCCTCAGGCACCACTGTGGAAATGTGGCGAAACACTTGTTATCACACTGTTGTGTTACACGTTGCATAGCGTGTGAGACTCCAGGCAAAGTGGGTACCCCGTCGAAACCCTTGCGTGCGGCCAAGATTTCAAAACTATCCGTTTACCACGCGCAGGCAACTCAAGAAAATGTGGCGCTGAAGAAGGGCATGCTGGAGAAAGACGCGCAGTACAGCGAGTTGAAAGACCAGTGCCGCGCGCTGCATTCGGAGCACCGGGGGTTGGAAGGCCAGCACGCGGCCGTCAAGGACGAGTGCCGCAACCTGCGTAGCGACCTTTCCGAGCTCGAAGCGAACTTGAACCGAATCAAAGAGCAGAACCGCTCGCTGGCTTCTGAGGTTGCCGAAGTTGACGGTCTCCGGAGGGAATGCCGCGGGCTTCGCTCCGATCTTTCAACTCTCGAAGACAAGCTAGGCGTCCTTAAGGAGCAGGGCCAAGCGACCGCGTCTCGCCTGGCCGAGAATGACGCACGTGAGCTCCGCAGTTCCGTCGTCGGTCTCCGAGACAAGGTATAACTTTCGCCCCGTACTTTCGGGATCACAAGGGCAATTCACTGCACCACCCAAACCGATGCAAGTGCAGGATACATTTTCGAAGTCTTCGCGAAATAGTAGCAGAGACAGCCGTAAAAAGTAATTCGGGCCCAATGGAGGCTGGATGTAGGTAACTGCACAGGAAATATTCCCAACAACACAGGTCGACGATTTAGACCGTGACCTGCAAGAAAGCCACTCGTCGCTCCTCAAAGGAAACGACGAAGCCAAAGGACAAATAGCGTTGCTGCGGACTGAAACGGGGTATGTTGAGAATTGTGTGTTGTTGCCAAGCAGTGAGAAAAAGAGTGAAAAAGTACATACAGTAGTGAGTAGAGAAGAGAACGAGGAAAGAACGGAGGAAACACACACTACCGCACCAGCAGAGGCCACCGCAAAAAACTTTTTTTTGTATAAGCACCTGCTTTGTAGGAAATGCTTGAGGAGACTGCCAGTTGCGATAGATCAAAAGAGGTAAATGTGCTGTAGCCCACACGAAACACAGGTAAAATCTGGGTTTAGTGGCGGGCGTAGGCGTTCAACAAATTCCTTATTCCTCAAAACCAGCACCAACGACCCCCGAGCCGTTTCCGGATTTAAAAGTTGTCAGTCTGAATGAATAGCCTCAACTTTGAGCTCTGCAGTCTGACCTTCCCCTGAGGGTCAAGTGAGACTCTTGGCTGTGTGAGAACTGGGAGGGCGACGCCCCCGCAAGCTACGCTCAAGCTACGCTCCTGCTACGCTCAAGACACGCACGCCACGTGTCAGGGGCACACCGTCTGACCGGACGACAGGTTGCCCCCGGGCAGTGCCTGCTGCACTTGGGGGGCTGCTGGGCGCCCCCACAGAGTTTCTGCTCTTCGTATTGTCTGACGAGAACTGCCTTGAAGAAAGGGAGAAGTAAGAACACGTCTTTGTAACTGATATATACCGGTATATCACCAGCGCAAGGGAATGTTGAGTGACTGCCTTGATTGTTTCTTTGAACCAACCACACCTTGAAGGCTGTGTGTGAAGTTCTCTTATCGATGATGCAGATTATCGCCTCAGATTCTTTGCAGTCTAACCCAAACTCTCGTCTTTCGTGGTGCATCAACTCCCTCGGTGAAACTGTAGGCGGTGCCCACTGCGAGCTGTCCGCGTCTCAAGGCTTGTCGAGGTCCTGCGTTGTCTCCTCCTGCAGCTTGACAGTGCCATCTCTTGAACCGCGATCACATCCGCCAGGCACCAGGCTTCGCAGAACTTGCAGGTTACCTTGCGCATCTTCGCGGTGGCACTCCCAGTGTATCTTCCCAGCAGCTTCAGGAAAAGCTCCCACAGCGTCTAAACGACGCTGGGATTCGCGGCGGTTCGCGGAGGCGTGTCCTTGAGCAAGTTGTGGTGGAAAAGGAGCTCGCAAGCTGGTTGAAGGACAACTGTGAACTTGCAAGCCGCAAATGATCAACACCTGGAACACTGCCGGGGGGGGTACAGGCTGTCCATGGAGACCATTTTTTTAGACCCGCAATTCCGAAACTGAAAAAATGCCAAAAATCGATACTTGAGGCGGTAGAAAACTGTTTCCGAGTCGGAGTTGGTGGTCAAACGGCCACGAATACCATCTTAGAAGGCAAACTCAAAAAGTCGTCCCAGGTGTGCCACGTTTGGTACCTGGTTAGCCCATCTTCAGTTCAAGAACCAGTGCAATGTGCTAGCAGGAAGCTGCAGGTACCTATTTCTGAGCTGCTATGCCATGGCAATATCCTGGCCCAACCCCAAAGTTCTTCATTTGGGCCCAGTTTCGTTTTTCTTTTGTTTTGATTTCGTGCCGGGGCTAGGTACAAGGGTTCAGTGACCCGAAGGCTCCTCATGCTGAGGGGTCCTATAGGATACCACTTCGCGGGTTCTTCTGTGTGTCCGTCGGGTGTCCGTTTCCAGCCAACCTCCTGATGCTGATTGCACTCCCTCTTTGTCTTACGCCGCCGAAAAACCCCGGTCTTGTAGCCTGTGGCGCGGCGGTGCTCCCGCTGTCCTGAACGATCGTATCTGTATAGCCTATTATTGGAAGCGGATGTGCTTTCCGGATCGTCCTCAGCGCGTTGGCCAACGGCCTCGCATAACAGAGCATCGTCGCCACAACAGCCATTGGTATAAAGAGCTGCAGACAACCGGATGCGTGTGGTTGCGTCTGCTCCACGCGGTCGCAACTCTTATGCTTCCATCCTCCCTCTTTTTCGGAGCCTCCTTGTCCATGTTTCCCACTGGATTGCGGGGTCCGCCGTTCGGAACACATTCCGGTTGGACCTTCAGCCAGTATACTAGTGGCATACTAGTACTACGCCGTTTCTTTTGAAAAGAAACGGCGTTTCCATCCACCGCCAAAAGAAGGAAACGGAAACGGAATAGTGGTCAAACGATTCGCATGCGATAATAATTATCGCATTATCGCACAAAATTATCGCACATAATCGGCATGTCCCCCCGCTCCCTTGCCCGTAAACAACAATAAAGTACAGAAACTGTAGCTTTTAAATCGTTGGTGTCATTTGCATGCAAATGAGTACCACACTATGCCAGCTTTTCGCTACGTGACCCCAGAAGGGTCACTTTTTCCGCGTTTTCGGCGCGGCGCAACTCTTGTCGGTTGCAACTGTTGTTGGCAGTTGCTCACGAGTTCGTAATCCGAAAAGGAATCGGAATCTTCGCTTTCTCGCTTGCGCCGATAGGCACGCCGCGATGCGGAGGACGCGAGAAGCCGGGAAGAGCCGGCGGGTGGGCGCGATCGTTGCGCGACCCGTGGAGGGCGCAGTGGGCGCGAGTCAAGTCCGAGTTCGTCGGAGTGCGAAAAACTAGCACTACGTTGTGGGTGCTGGTGTACTATAGCTCATATGCCCAGCATCTTTGACAGCAGCATTTCCCTTTCACGTTGCACCTGCACGCCGTTCCTGCTATGCCCGTATGCAGAAAACACATGCATTATGGGGTGGCCATAGTCATCGGGTCGACAGGGAGATCACAAATTGTCATGGGCCAACTTTTCAAAAAATCGATCTAATCACAAAAAATTTAGTATGGCTGGAGTGGTCGGTATAGCCAGGGGAACTATGGGGAACTGACCTTGGGGTGTCCCACAACAAAACATACGTTTTCGTCCGACAGCAGCACGCCGGGTGGCGTCTGTCGGATCTCGAGCGGCAGCATCCGACATGCTTCAGAAGGTTGCTTCTGCACGGGAAATTGCCCGAGCAGTTGCTGCACAGCCAGAGTTTGCCGTCGACGGGTTTGCGATCTGTCCGCGTCAGGCTGACAGTCTGGCTGATGGGCTTAATGTTTGGGCGGCTGGGCTTTCCGGATGCATGGGTACGTCTGGGTTTGCAGGACGGAAGTCCGGGGTTCAGCTTTGCTCATACTATTCTCCTTTCGTTCTACCTCCGACTGAACGATCATTTCCAAGTACGGAAGCGCCAGATCTGTTTTTTTTTTTTTAGCCACAGGAAACCAGGGCCTTATATATAAAAATTCCTCCTACGTAACTGTCCAAAAGTTGCTCGGAGTTACTAAAAATCCCAGTTGCCGGGACCCTGCACGTTTATGTATCCGACAGGGTGCACCTCTTTGTGGTTGTCACTACTGTCCATCACAGAGACTATCCTTCGGAAGCAAAAGAGCCATGCGAAGAAGGCCGGGATCATTCAAGAACACTTGGCAGTATTCTGAAACAGCAGGGCGGACAGCCGCGGTCTTCGCTTTCTAGGCAACACGTCATGAAACAATACACAAGCCAGAAATACCAGCGCCGCAGGCGCGGCAATTTTTTTTTCAAGCTAGTGGGCCAGTCGCAGGTTCCAAAATTGAGGCTGTACGTTGCTTCAACGATGATCCAAAGGTGCAGTAACCGGTGCTGTGTACTGCTAGTGTGACTGCTGTACTGTAGCATTACTACTGGGCCCCTCAGCCAGGGCATTCTGTGCTTTTTTTTTTTTTTTGTTGCTCGGACTTGGTCCGAGCACCAGACCCATATATAAGCCACTGCAGGAAACTGAACCGCCCAAGTAGGATCATGATCATTTTGCCACCTGAAACCACGACCAGGATTTGGGCTCAGGTAGTGCGGTCAACGAAAACTCTACTTTCCCTTTCTACTCCAGTTACTGTCAAACAGGGGGGGTAAAAAATGTTCTTGGGGGATTTTGTACTTCGAGAATTTTGCTGTCGGACACAGGCCCGCTTCCACGTGACGGTACTGAAGTCGCGCACACGAAGTCGCAAAAATAGTGAAGAAGAAGCCCCCACTGACACTATGAGGTTGAGACCTGTCCCCGAGAACAGCTAAGTGGCGCGTTTGACCAGGCTTGTGGCGCTCGGACCAAGAGTTTTGAAAAAATATGCGGCAACCATGAAGAACCTTTTTGGCTTCTGGTTGCGTCAGCGGGGAGTCGTTGCCTGCAAATGAGTACCACACGAACGCCTTTTGTAGATTTTCACCTGAGTTTTGCCATTCCAGTATATTCCCCCGAGTTTTAGCCTAGTGCGTTCCTGAGTATTGGCTTTCCGGACTGCGGTTTTCTGTTTCTGCAAGGGACGACCCCGCGTACATCAGTCGTTACTTATCGAAATGCCGTGTTCTTCGGGTAGCAAGCCAGTCCCACGGACTGATGATCGTGGCCATCTGCCCACCGCACCCTCCCGTCAGAACGGCTACACAATTCTTGGCACGGTTACCGCTTTGACGTACACGATTGAGCGGTGTGGGCCCTAATCCCACAGTATTTCTTCGGTGAAGTAAAACGCGGTAGCTATTAAAGGATATCACTCATTCCACGAAAAAGTGTCATAAAAAACGACTTTCTTTTGGCTTTCTGCCGATTTCTTCCATCTGTAGGTGCGAAAATGGTCGGTTTCAAGATTCTGAGGACACGATTGAATCCGCCGAGGACAGGGCTTTCCGAATATCTGGTCGGATAAAATTTTTGACCGACCCCCCCCCCCCACCCCCCCCCCCGGTTGCTTTGGCAACCTGTCACTTTTGTGACGCCACAAACTTCGTTTCCCGAGACGTTACCATACGGCCCAACCCCCGAACACCAAGAGAGGTACAGTTTGGAAGGGACTGCATGTCAAAGCAGGAAAAGGCATATGGAAACGCTCAGAACCGATAAAGAACAAAAAAAGTCGTAACCCAACACAGGACGAGAAGGAAGGAGCAGCACCACCAGAACCGAGAAAGAACAAAAAAAGAAGAATACTACGCACCAAACCCACCACCCACCCCAACCCGGGCTTCCTTTTTACCCCTGCAAACCCGTGAATAGGTGCTACGGGAGGAACAATCCTTCACTAAATCCGCGGTTAAATAACCTGGCCTCAGTGGTGCAAGCACCACGCGCTCTTCAAACCCAAGAAACATTTTCCCCCCGTTGAGACCTGCCGGCCCTAAAACGGCACAGGACTGGTTCTCCATTGACAAACGCCTTGCTTAAGCTCGGCACCCGGTTGCTTTGGCAACCTGTCACTTTTGTGACGCCACAAACTTCGTTTCCCGAGACGTTACCATACGGCCCAACCCCCGAACACCAAGAGAGGTACAGTTTGGAAGGGACTGCATGTCAAAGCAGGAAAAGGCATATGGAAACGCTCAGAACCGATAAAGAACAAAAAAAGTCGTAACCCAACACAGGACGAGAAGGAAGGAGCAGCACCACCAGAACCGAGAAAGAACAAAAAAAGAAGAATACTACGCACCAAACCCACCACCCACCCCAACCCGGGCTTCCTTTTTACCCCTGCAAACCCGTGAATAGGTGCTACGGGAGTATCTGGCAACCGCTGCGTAACAGTGCTCACGTGGGCGGTGTCTTCGGACAGCACCTCGTGATGTTCGCATCACAAAACAAAGAAGACAGTGAAATGGTCGTTACCTGGTCGGGTTTCGCTCGCGACCGTTTCCTGAACAGTCCTTCACTAAATCCGCGGTTAAATAACCTGGCCTCAGTGGTGCAAGCACCACGCGCTCTTCAAACCCAAGAAACATTTTCCCCCCTAGGGCTGTGGTGGCTGCGTACGCGTACGCACCAGTTTTTCGAAAATCGGCGTACGCGTACGCGTACGCGTACGGCACCCAAAGCCGTACCATGCGGTGGGGTTCAGCACGTCTACCTGCTGACGTTACTACCCTGTGTTTCCCGAGCAAGAACCAAGAAACCCCACGAGGAAGTTCACTACGATTCCTAACTCCTCGTCATCAACGAGACTAGCCCGACAAGGCGGTTGCCAGCCAGCTTCTGAAGTACTGACTTCTCGCTCCCTAAATGTTACCACCACACAGCGACAGCGTCCCCTCCGTAGGTTCTGCACCTGAAGGAAGTCAGGTGCAGAACTTGCACCTGACTTCCTTCATACCCTTCCCCTGGTCTTCCACGAGTGACCCCGCTCGTTCTTGGGCCTCTTTGCTGTTTTTGGAGCTAGCTTTGCGACCGTCTTTGGAGCTGGCTTCGCGAGCATGGTTCTTCCTGTTGGGTATACGTTTACTCCTGTACCCACTTGGTTGAGTACTGCCGGTGACTACGTATACGTGCGTACGCGTACGGCCGTACGCTGACAGCATTGCCGGGCCCCCCCCCCCCCCATAAATGGAGGCCGCACCACGTACTTGTCATGCGTATGACAAGTACGTTGTACTTGTCATATGACAAGTACAATGACAAGTACAATCCTTGACAAGTAGGTACTTGTCATATGACAAGTACATACTTGTCATATGACAAGTACCTACTTGTCATATGACAGGTTTTGTGAAGGAATTACTCTAGTGTCTACAGGCAAGCTTTTATCAAGGGCTAGTTCACCCGAGGATCCCATAAAGATAGTGGCACCACGAAACGAGGAAAGAACGGAAGATGTGTTTCCGTTCCCTTCGAGAACAAAAGGTTGGAGGCACAGAGGACAGGTTTTCTTATCAGCTTCTTTGGATGCACATACAGTAAGTGTTGCCTAGAGCCAAGTGTCCCGACATGCTTTTGCAGAACGGGCAGTTCTGCTTGACTCGCGTGTATGGAGGCCGATGGTAGGCGTCATATTGTGCATACAAACCCCTGATGCTGGAAAAGCCAGTCTTTCGGCACATGCAACAAAAGACTGCTTCCTCGGTACTGTCCTCTGCTTCAGCAAACACGCCACGGTGTTTCCCTGTTTCCCTACAAACACACGCCTTCAGATCGCCCCCTCGTCTTGCGGGCTACCAAAATACTTCTGGCCCCACCCTGTCTTTTTGCCGCTGTGCTCACTAAAGCCCACGTTGCGAAGTCGAGTCCAACTTTTGGGTGGCCTGGTCGTTAGCACGAGCAATACACTTACACAAGTGTATTGCGTCGTTCGTCAGAACTTCTGGAACTGGTGGAATAGGCGGCGGACGGAGAGGTTTCAGTTGAAAATCAACATGTTTGGTCTGGAGTTCGAAGGAGAGCATGTCGCGTCGAATGTTTGTCGGGAAATGTGGGATGCCCATCGCTTCCCATGTCGCGGACTTCTTGTTCTCGTTTTTGTCTTGTCCAGGGCAGTTGGTCTGTCTGTGTCCAATTCCTTTCTTCCATTTCGCACCGCAGAACATAGCCATCTCGCGCAAACTCCTTTGGGACCTAGGTGCAGGGACTGGGAGAGCTTTCCGTCTTTGTTTCTTCTGTCACAGAGCTTGATCCGTCAGTTGTCGCTCGAATTAATACCGTTTGCGAGTATTGGGTTGTATACCATACTTTTCTCAGCCAATTGTATGCGAGAGTAGAGCAATTCCTTCACAAAACTTGTCATATGACGAGTAGGTACTTGTCATATGACAAGTATGTACTTGTCATATGACAAGTACATGCTTGTCATAGTACTTGTCATAATATGACAAGTACATGTACTTGTCATATGTACTTGTCATACGTATGACAAGTACGTGGTGC